>CAUYTI010009270.1:0-43383 GCA_963575145.1 Galago senegalensis
CTGTGGTCCCAGCTACTTGGGAGGTGGAGGCAGGAGACTCGCTTGAGCCCAGGAGTTGGAGGTTGCTGTGAGCTGTAATGCCACGGCACTCTACCCAGGGGGACAGCTTGAGGCTCTGTCTCAAAAAAAAAAAAAAAATAAATAAATATTTATTACCCTTTAATTTTTGTAACTTCCTCAATTTAAATTTTTTATTTCTACACATTTTGGTCTATTTTCTGAGGATTTCTTACTCAAACATACAAAATTATCAAATTCAACAACATACCATATATTACTGCATAACCGCATTTTCATTAACAATTATATTTTCTTCAGAGCAGCCATATTAAAGAATCAGAGTTTTGACCAGCCTAAAAGCTTGACTTTGCCAAAGGCATCCTTGCCTCAATTTCATAACCAATAAACAAACATAAATGCCAATTTAACAAGGGACAATGGCACATGGTTATATGTTATCTGAGATTATCCTGGTTATCTGAGAGGATTGCTTGACCCCAGGAGTTTAAGACCAGCCCGAGCAATACAGCCAAATTCCATCTCAAAAAATAAATTTTTTTTTTGGAGACAGAGTCTCACTTTGTCACCCTTGATAGAATGTCGTGGCATCACAGCTCACAGCAACCTCCAACTCCTGGGCTTAAACTAGTCTCTTGCCTCAACCTCCCAAGTAGCTGGGACTACAGACACCCACCACAATGCCTGGCTATTTTTTGTTGCAGTTGTCATTGCTGTTTAGCTGGCCCGGCTGGGTTTGAACCCGCCAGCCTTGGTATATCTGTCTGGCACCGTAAATACCGTGCTATAGGTGCTGAGCATCAAAAATAATTTTAGGCTCGGCGCCTGTGGCTCAAGTGGCTAAGGCACCAGCCACATACACCCAAGATGGCAGGTTCAAATCCAGCCTGGGCCCACCAAACAACAAAGATGGCTGCAACCAAAAAATAGCCAGGCGTTGTGGCGGGCGCCTGTGGTCCCAGCTACTTGGGAGGCAGAGGCAGGAGACTCTCTTGAGCCCAGTTGGAGGTTGCTGTGAGCTGTGATGTCACGGCACTCTACCCAGGGGGACAGCTTGAGGCTCTGTCTGCAATAAATAAATAAATAAATAATTTTAAACATTGTTGGTGGGATGTGGTGGCTCCCCCCTATAATCCTAACACTCTGGGAGAGCAAAGAGGATCATTTGAGGGCACAACGTTTCAGACCAGCCTGAACAAAAGCAACACTCTTGTCTCTACCAAAATAAAATAATTAAGTGGGTTTGACGGCCTGTAGTCCCAGCTACTTGGGAGGCTGAGGCAGGAGGATCACTTGAGCACAGGAGTTTGAGATTGCAATGAGCTACGATCATGCCATTGTACTATACCCAGGGTAACAGAGCAAGACTGTCTGAAGAAACAAAACAAAACAAAACAAAAAATTGAATTGCTAATTTTTGACATCTTAAAGAGAAACAGTATCTTTTTCACAAAATATAATTTTTAAATCCTCTAAAGGGCCAGGCACTGTGGCTCACATCTATACTTCTAGCCTAGCACTTTTTTTGTTGTTGTTGAGACAGTCTCACTTTCTTGCCCCCAGGAGAGTGCCAGGGTGACACAGACTTCTAGTACTCTTGAAGGCCTCAGTGGGAAGATCCCTTGAGCTTAGGAGTTCCAGAACAGCCTAAGCCAAGTGTGAGACCCCGTATCTACTAAAAATTGAAAAATTAGTGGGGCGTTGTGGTAGGCACCTATAGTCTCTGCTACTTGGGAGGCTAAAGCAGGAGTATGGCTTAAACCCAGGAGTCTGAGGTTGCTGTGAGCTAGTCTGACACCACGGCACTCTAGCCTGGGCAACAGAGTCAGACTCTGTCTCAAAAATAAATACATAAGTTGGGCAGAGCCTGTGGCTCAGTGGGTAGGGTAGGGTGCTGGCCCAGCGCCAGCCAAACTCCAACAACAACAAAAAAAATAGCCAGGTGTTGTGGTAGGTGCCTGTAGTCCCAGCTACTGGGGAGGCCGAGGCAAGAGAATTGCCTAAGCCCAGGAGTTGGAGGTTGCTGTGAGCTGTGATGCCACAGCACTCTACCGAGGGCAGTAAAGTGACTCTGTCTCTAAAAATGAATAAATAAATACATACATACATAAAATACATACAAAAATAAATAAATCCTCTAAAATTATGGCAAAAAGCACTACACAAAAATTCTATGGGAATAGATGAGTTGGGTTCTTTATTCTCCTTCCTCAGTGATCCCTCATCTAACTGCATCCTATTCAGTTAGATGATCATTCTGTGACTATGTATGCACTGAAATAAGAGGTCATCTAACCTGAGAGGGATCCTATTTTGGAAGCACTCACATGAAGCCAACACATGGGAAATGTAAAATCCTTTTTATATTTACTTTCCTATTTCTTTCTTTTTTTTTTTTTTTTTGAGACAGAGCCTCAAGCTGTCCCCCTGGGTAGAGTGCTGTGGCATTACAGCTCACAGCAACCTCCAACTCCTGGGCTCTAGCAAGTCTCCTGCCTCCACCTCCCAAGTAGCTGGGACCACAGGCGCCCGCCACAACACCCGGCTATTTTTTGGTTGCAGCCGTCATTGTTGTTTGGCGGGCCTGGGCTGGGGATTCGAACCCGCCACCTTAGGTGTACGTGGCTGGCACCTTAGCCGGTTGAACTGTAGGCGCCGAGCCTACTTTCCTATTTCTTCCCCAAATGCCCATAGTCTTCAAAGTAATTCTCTAATCCCCATTAAGTATTCCTTCTCCCCCACCCCGTACAACTCTCTACTGGGAACAGGGGGCAATCTCATTCTTTCTATAGCTTCTACTGTTTCCTTCTCATGGCAGCACTGTGGTATTGGGCAAAAAAATTGCTCGATGTAGCAGCAATTTACATATAATACCTAAGCTAATGTGCAACTTTCTCTTGGCAGAATTACTAACAATTCTACCTATCTTTCTAGCTTGAACCCAATGTTCCAGGCATATTAGTGTTAAATATTTGCCTGGTAGTTTCTTCCTTCAAAGATATAGGGGATGATCTTTCCCAGAGGTAGCAAAGTTTTTATACTGTGGAAGAAGGAGGGAAGGGGCTCTGAAGCCAGAGGAGGACCACCTACAAGGACGGTGACACTTGACAAAGTGACTAATCCAAACACTTCAGTCTTTTGACCTTTCTATAATATTCATGTATCAGTCGCTCAAATTTGGCATGTTTGAAGGCCACCAGTTCCTTCTTATTTTCACTGCCCTGCCATAAGGCCAAATCTGTCTCATCTAGTGAGTTACTACTGCTCCTCTCCAACTGCATTTTGATTTCAGCCCACTTGTGCAGCTCATCAAGGCTGCACCATATGTTAGTACCATGTAGGCAGAGTGTGACTAATTTTTTTCTATAACACCGTCAGAGTTACTTTTAAAACTACCTTATAATCTTAGTGTCTCTGAGGAGTCATTATAATACATAACCTTCTAGAAATGACTTTGTAATTATTTTTCTGAGTGTTCAAAGGAGGTTCTCCAGCATTTTCATTCCCATTTCTCAGATAAGGGAACTAAAGTGAAGAGAATAGATTAAGTAACTTACATTGCACAACCAGCAAATGCAGTCTGGACTTTCTTGAGTCACAGTGCTATTTGGTAAAATAGTTTGTAAAATGCTTTTTATTGAGAAATTCAAATATTCCTTTGCTTTTACTTTTTGTGGTGATTAGTAAACTTTAGATATCACAACTACCTGGAATTTACAGATGAATTCTGATGATCTCACAATATATATCCATCTGAGTTGGTAAAGATCATAAATGAGTAAAACTAATACTTTAAGAGAAAAGACAGATGACCTGCAGATTCAGCTATCATCAAAAAATTGCCCCCCAAAGTTACTTAAAAAAAGAAGAAAAAGAAAACAGAAGGGCTGCTTGTTCATTCTTCCTCTAGGCTACTTGCCTCTTATCTGAATAATGGTTACCAAATTTGATCACTAAGCTCATCTCAAAAAGTTTCTTAAATCTTCCTGGTATTTCAGGTCCTATGTTCATTCTAGTAACTGTTTAGGGTGGCAGTTTGACGCTATGGCATAATTACAACTTCCCGCCCACTAATAATATTCTTCAATAGATACAATCACTCACAAAATACAAAAAGAAGGCCTGGTACAATGGTTCATGCCTGTAATCCTAGCACTCTGGGAGGCCAAGGCAGGTGGATTGCTTGAGCTCATGAGTCCAAGACCAGCCTGAGCAAGACTGAGACCCCATCTCTACTAAAAATTAAAAAACTGGCTAGGTGCCGATAGCTCAGAGCTTAAGGCGCCAGTCACATGCACCAGGGCTGGTGGGCACCTGTAGTCCCAGCTACTTGGGAGGCAGAGGCAGGAGACTAGCTTGAGCCCAGGAGTTGGAGGTTGCTGTGAGCTGTAATGCCACAGCACTCTACCCAAGGGGACAGCTTGAGGCTCTGTCTCAAAAAAAAAAAAAAAAAAAGGAATTACATATGGCTTTAATATTAACAGAATTCATCTCCAGAAGGAGAAATAATTACTAATAACAGTTGTAGACTCATAGCTAATTTTTTTTACATGTGATTATGTTACCTATTCCACAGAAATTAAAAAAAAAAAACCTCTTAAAACTATGAAGCTGGGAGGCACCTGTGGCTCAGTGGGTAGGGTGCAGCCCCATATACTGAGGGTGGCAGGTTTGAACCTGGCCCCGGCCAAACTGCACCAAAAAAATATTGGGAGCTGTGGCAGGCACCTATAGTCCCAGCTACTCAGGAGGCTGAGACAAGAGAATCGCCTAAGCCCAGGAGTGGGAGGTTGCTGCGAGCTATGATGCCATGCACTCTACCAAGGGTGATAAAGTAGACTCTGTCTCTAAAAAACAAACAAACAAAAAAACCCCTATGAAGCACAATGTAAAGAAAACTCCCAACTTTACCCTCTGCTCCAAAACAAGCATCTTGTTTTTGTATAGTATTTCTTTTCCTGCTTTGCCTGAAACTTTTGTGTGGAAATTGCTATTGTCCAGGTGAACGAGCAGTATATGACATGTGAGCTAGTTATCACATCATTTGAAATTATCCCGGCAACTCAACCGACATTCATGCAGCTTGGACTGTAAATCTTATAGATGGCATAATTACAAAGTTTGGAGCTATTTTCAATCACTCAGCTGTGTATCTATGTGTACGTTTTCTTCAATCAACCTTTCTTGCCAAGGCAGAATGCAACATTAGCTGAATTCCAATAAAGAAAAGCAAGGGACAGGGTGAGATAATATGTCAAAACGAGTTCTATAAATATAGCTTTTGGCCTAGTGTCTCAAAAAGGAATCAAAACAGCTTCAAGCAACAGAAAAATGAAGATTCTAGAGAACAGAAGAGGCCAGGGAACTGGAACAGTGTTTTATACCGTACCTGTTCTCCTTCTCCCTAATCTTGGAGGGAGGTTTAGATCCAAGGTTTATCATTCCAAGCCCTGCCTCTTCCCCTACTTTACCTCCATACCCAACATATATCAGTGTCCTTCCTCTCACTGAGGTCACTCAACACACACAATATACAACAGTCTTTCCACAGCACCTAGCATGTAACTTTTGTCATCTCCCAAATCCTTAGCCAAGCAGCCAAGAACCCTGCTCGTACCATCTGCCCCAACCTCACCCCCAAAACACATGGGCACTCAAGCAAGATACTTCCATATGGTCTTGTCTCAGGAGCTTTGTCCTGAAAAACTTTATTCAGTCTTTTTTTGTTCTTAATTTCTTAATTCTACAAAACTAGGAAAAAAATCCTTTTTGTGGAGACACTTCCTAAGACAAGTTATATGTCAGAAAGTACAAATTACATCTCTGCTTTAGCCAACCGGGAAGTATTTTGGTAAAGCTTGAATTGCCCCAAAGGACATACTGCATAGGATAAATTCTAAAGATGTCTTCGTATCTTATCTTTTTAAAAAAATTTTATTTATTTGCTTGTTTTTGGAGATAGTGTCTCACTCTTGGTCTTAATTGGCTGGGCAGAATGCCATGGCATCATAGCTCACAGCAACTTCAAACTCCTGAGTAAAAGGGATATACTCTTGCCTCAGCTGGACAACAGGCGCCAGCTATGAAAGCCTGCTAATTTTTTTATTTTTAGTAGAGACAGGTCTCATTCTTGCTCAGGCGGGTCTTGAACTCCTGAGCTCAAACAATCCACCTGCCTTGGCCTTCCAGAGTGTTAGGATTATAGGTGTGAGCCACTGTAATCATTTTTTTAAAAAGTGACTTTAAACCAGAAGCTGTAGCTCACATCTATAATCCTAGTACTTTGGGAGGCCAAGTTAGGAGGACTGCTTGAGGCCAGGAGTTTTGGGACCAGTCTGAACAAAAGAGTGAGATCCCTGTCTCTGCAAAAGAAAAGAAAAAGAAAATTAGCTGGGTGTGATGGTGCACACTTATAGTTCCAATTATATGGGAGGCTGAAGCAGGAAAACTGCTGGAAACCAGGCGATTTTAAGTTGGAAGTTGGATGATGCCACTGCACTCTAGTCCAGGTAACATCACAAGACTCTGTTTTGAAAAAAGGGGAGGGAGGGAGACTTCAATTATCTTGCTTTCATCACTCTCCAACTGTGCTCCTAAAAGTGCTTCTCACATTTAAATACCTACTTAAATGATCTGTCACATCCTTCAAATCACTCCTAAAAAAAATCTTAACTGTTCTATAAAATTAAACTTGTCAGTGCTTTGATTTCATTTTTATAAAAACAGGCTCTTTAGAAAATGGGAGAGCTATCAATCAAAAAAGCATCCACACATTTAGAGAACATCTACTATATACCCAGAAGAAATCTAAATGAGATTTTTTGGGGGGGGACTGAATTTCTTTATGTCGCCCTCGGTAGAGTGCTGTAGCGTCACAGCTCACAGCAACTTCCAACTCTTGGGCTTAAGCGATTCTCCTGCCTCAGCCTCCCAAGTAGCTAGGACTTATAGGTACCCTCCACAACGCCCAGCTATTTTTTGGTTGTAGTTGTCACTGATGTTTATCCGGCCCAGGCTGGGTTCAATCCTGCTAGCCTTGGTGTATGTGGCTGGCACCCTACTCACTGAGCTACGGGAGCAGGGCCAATAAATGAGGTTTTTTTTTTTTTTTTTGGAGACAGAGCCTCAAGCTGCCACCCTAGGTAGAGTGCTATGGCTTCACTGCTCACAGCAACCTCCAACTCCTGGGCTCAAGTGAGTCTCCTGCCTCTGCCTCCCAAGTAGCTGGGACCACAGGCGCTTGCCACGACACCCAGCTATTTTTTGGTTGCAGCCATTATTGTTGTTTGGCGGGTCCAGGCTGGATTCGAACCTGCAACCTTAGGTGTATGTGGCTGGCTCCTTAGCCGCTTGAGCCACAGGCGCCGAGCCAAGAAATTATTTTCTCAACCTATGTGCAGGTCCAATGTGACCTTCCCACTTATCTCTCATTTTTATTTTTTGTAAATTTCAAGACACTGTCAAGTAGCTTAGAGAGATTAGAAACTTGTCTTTCCCAGGATCCTACATTTTGGGTGAGCATTAACCCAACTGTTCTTTTTCTTTCTGATATGTACAATTCAAAAGGCTTGGAGGTGGCACCTGTGGCTCAAGGAGTAGGGCGCTGGCCCAATATGCTGGATGTGGTGGGTTCCAATCCAGCCTCAGCCAAAAACTGCAAAAAAAAAAAAAAAAAAAAAGGCTTGGGGCAGCGCCTATGGCTCAGTGAGTAGTTTGCTGGCCCCATATACCAACGGTGGTGGGTTCAAGCCTGGCCCCACCAAACTGCAACAAAAAAATGGCTGGGCATTGTGGTAGGTGCCTGTAGCCCAGCTACTCAGGAGGCTGAGGCAAGAGAATCACCTAAGCCCAGGAGTTGGAGGTTACTGTGAGCTGTGATGCCACAGCACTCTCCTGAGGGCAATAAAGTGAGATTCTGTCTCTAAAAAAAAAAAAAAAATTAAATTAAATTTTAGAAAGTATTGATCAGGTCAGGGAGGCCTCCCACCAGGGCTGCCTGCAGTTTTTCCTTTAGTCTTGTAAAGGCTTTGGGCTGGTCAGATTTCTACTCAATTGGCCCTTTTCTCTCCCATTTTTGGGCTTCATACAATGAATTGGCAAGTCTGTATCTTTCACAGAAATCCCCAGAGCTTTCACCTGGCTTCTGCATGACCTCACCCACTTTTCATTATGTGTGCGGATTTCTGGCTTCCCTACACTAACAAGGATGAAGTCAAGGGTGGGTCCAGGGTAAGAGAACAAAATCGTTTAGCAGTCACCTACAAACATCTACAAGTCCTGGATTTCCAGACTAAATGTTAGTATTTTTATTTACAGTCTTAGCACAGTTCTTAAGATAATACTTAGTTTTAAGAGTCCCTACAGGCTTGGCACCCATAGCACAGTGGTTATGGCAACAGCCACATGCACCAAGACTGGCAGGTTTGAGCCTGGCCCTGGCCAGGTAAACAACAATGACAACTGCAACCAAAAAATAGCTGGGTATTGTGGTGGGTGCCTGTAGTCCCAGTTACTTGGGAGGCTGAGGCAAGAGAATTGCCTAGGCCCAAGAGTTTGAGGTTGCTGTGAGCTATGATGCCACAGCACTCTACCAAGGGTGACATAGTGAGATTCTGTCTCAAAAAAAGAAAGAAAGAAAGAAAAGAACCAGTAAGTAGGGGAGAGAGAGATGTGTAGAAAGACATGGGTATGAAGATGTACTTTTGGTAAGGAAAAATAAAAGAAAAGAATAATTTTGTATAGAAAAGAATCTCGTATGAAAAATTTTTGTCTGGGTGGTGCCTGTGGCTCAGTGTGTAGGGTACCAGCCCCATATACCAAGGGTGGTGGTGGTTCCAATGCAGCCCCCACCAAACTGCAACAAAAAAATAGTCAGGCATTCTGGCAGGTACCTTTACTCCCATTTAATTGGGAGGCTGAGCCAAGAGAATTGCTTAAGCCTAGGAGTTGTATGTTGCTGTGAGCTGTGACACCACAGCACTCTTCCAAGGGTGATAAAGTGAGACTCTGTCTCTAAAAATAAAAAAATAAAAAGGAAAAAACTTTTAGTCTTCTGGCTAAGTGCCTATATCTCAGTGAGTAGGACAACAGCCACATACACTGAGGCTGTTGAGTTTGAACCTGGCCTGGGCTTGCTAAAGAACAATGACAACTTCAACAACAACAAAAAAAATCGCCAGGCATTGTGGCAGGCACCTGTAGTCCAGCTACGTGGGAGGCTGAGGCAAGAGAATCGCCTAAGTCAAGAGCTGGAGGTGCTGGGAGCTGTGACGCTATGGCAACTCTACCCAGGGTGATAAAGTGAGACTTTATCTCTAAAAAACAAAAAACAACTGATCCTATTGAATTAGAGTTTCATCATCATTTTTTTTTTTAACCCAAGTTTCACTATATTGCCCTGAGTAGAGCACTGTGGTATCACAGCTCACAGCAAACTCAGACTCTTGGACTTAAGCAATTCTCTTGCCTCAGCCTCCCAAGTAGCTGGGACTACAGGCACCCACCACAACACCTGGCTACTTTTTTGGTTGAAGCTGTCACTGTTGATTCTAGCTGGTCCAGGTGGAGTTTGAACCCTCCAGCCTCGGTGTACATGGCCAACGCCCTACCCACTTAGGTATGGGAGCGGCCAGAGTTTCATCATCATGACCCTATTTAACTTTAATTATGTCTTCTAAACATTAAAGCTTTAAGCTTATTCTTTTCTTTCTTATACTAAGTACAATCTGACAATCAAACCTTTTTATTTATTTTTATTTTATTATTATTATTATTATTTTTGAGACAGAGCCTCAAGCTATCTCCCTGGGTAGAGTGCTGTGGCATCACACTCACAGCAACCTCCAACTCCTAGGCTCAAGTGAGTCTCCTGCCTCAGCCTCCCAAGTAGCTGGGACTACAAGCACCCACCACAATGCCTGGCCATTGTTTGGTTGCAGCCGTCATTGTTGTTTGGTGGGCCCAGGCTGGGGATTCGAATCCGCCACCTTAGGTGTATGTGGCTGGCACCTTAGCTGCTTGAGCCACAGGCGCCGAGCCTATTATTATTATTTTTGAGACAGAGTTTCACTTTGTCACCCTCGGTAGAGTGCCGTGGCGTTACAACTCACAACAACCTCCAACTCCTGGGCTTAGGTGATTCTCTTGCCTCAGCCTCCTGAATAGCTGGGACTACAGGCACCCACCACAACACCCAGCTATTTTTCATTGCAGTTTTGCCGGGGCTGGGTTCAAACCCACCACCCTCGGTATATGGGGCCAGCGCCCTACCCACTGAGCCATAGGCACTGCCCAATCAAACCTTTTCAATATTAGTCATGCCTTAATGTTTAACTAGCCCAGAGCAACAAGTTCATATTTACTAGCACAAAATAAAGGACTTGATAAATCTTGGACTATTATCTTCATTGGAATCGTACAACCAAGCTAATTTTAACAAAACCACAAGGGGGGCTTCCATGTGGGTCACCACACAGATAACCAATCACTGGGACAATGAGGATTGTCAAGACAAGAGTGATTTACTTCAGAAGACACATCAGGTGGGAAGAGGAAACACAGATGACCTCAAATCTATCTCTCTGATTAGCAGCATCAAGGTGTTTGTATGGAGGTGAAAATGAATAATGCATAAGGAGAGGGGACCCCATTATACATTTGGGGTGGAGTGCAAGGCAAGCAAATGCAGTGAGGAATCATGCTAGTACATGTAACCCATGAACATGAAATGGTGGACAAATCCCTCCCCAGAGGGAAAATTTTACTACTGTAATGAGGTAGGGGTTCATATTGTTCATTCCTTTTACCCTGTGTACAGGCTCAGTGGCCCTTGAGCACAATCTGTTCTGGTGTGGGGCTCATCTTGTCTTTCTCTGGACAATCAGGCAGGGTAAAGCTCTGCAGTGATCTCAGGGATGCAAGGAGGTTTTCATGTTCCTGGGAAAAAACTCAAAAGAATTGCATCAGTGGACAGAAATTTACAAAGTTCTGCTTGGCAATTTTCCCTGAGACCTCTGTCTCTTCTCTGCTTTCCCTAAGACTACAGGTGCTGGGCTACGGGGGCTGAGATAACATTTAGTGTTTCAGTCCTATCAAGTCAAGCCACTTAGTTGCTGGCTTCAGTCATAGTGTAAACATTGAAAACTCCTTTGGTCTATGAGGGAACAAAGACACTTGAGAAGTATAAAATGTTAGTTATGAAGCCAATTACACTAACAACAAGTACGTCACGGATGGTGCCTGTGGCTCACTGAGTAGGGCACCGGCCCCATATACCAAGGGTGGCAGGTTTGAACCCAGCCCTGGCCAAACTTCAACAAAAAATAGCCAGGGCATTGTGGCAGGTGCCTGTAGTCCCAGCTACTCGGGAGGCTGAGGCAATAGAATTGCCTAAGCCCAAGAGCTGGAGGTTGCTGTGACTGTGATGCCACAACACTCTACCGAGGGAGACAAAGTGACACTCTGTCTCTAAAAACAAACAGACCACAAAACCAAGTATTCAGAATATACAGAACATGAGACCACTACTAACAACCACCACCCGGTCCTTCCTGGTCTGGGCCACAGTATTTCCCACTGTGATGCCTGCATCAGCTTCCTGGCTGAGATTCTGTGGGTGAACATTAGGGAAGTTAGGACTATGGGAATAGAGTTAGATTGATATAATAATCAAATGATTACACAAAAAGTTTTGGGATCAGAGTCAGGTATGTAAGATAATGAGAGAGGACATGAGCCTCCACAAAGTACATATTACATTGGGGTCTTCACAAGACAGCTTGGCATGAACATCAAAGGACTTCAGGAAAAAGCCCAGCAAAGGCCTAGCTGAAGTTAGGGAGAGCTTCAGAAAAAAGATCTGTAAGGGCCTGGCTGAAGCCAGAAAGGATCCCAGGAAAAAGGTCTTTAATGGTCTGGATGGGGCCTGAAAGGGCTTGGGAAGCCATTTTAAGATTAACTAGGACACCATGTGCAGCTGTTCATTGAACAAGAAAGACTAGTTCTGGTGGGTGTGAGATAAGAGGATTCAGCTTTTTTCTCCCCCATTCCTGATGTGAGTAGGCAACTAATCTGCCCCACAGGAATGTAGAGGGTTAACTGGGTAGCATGGAGCTACAAAGTCCATGGTCCCTTTTCTTTTGTTTTCTGTAATCCTGTTAGTAATTTGTAAGTATTTTAAGAAGTCAAAGTAATGAAAATAGCTAAAGGCTGGCTCAGTGCCTGTAGCTGAAGCGGCTAGGGTGCCAGCCACATACACCGGAGCTGGCAGGCTCGAATCCAGCCTGGCCCTCCAAACCACAATGGCAAATAGAACCAAAAAATAGCCAGGCATTGTGGCGAGTGCCTATAGTTCCAGCTACTTGGGACTTAAGCCCATGAGTTGGAGGTTGCTGGGAGCTGTGATGCCACGGCACTCTACCCAGGGCGACAGGTTGAGGCTCTGTCTCAAAAAACAAAGAAAGAAAGAAAAGAAAAGAAAATAGCTGATGGGTAACTGGGGTAGGTAATGGAGAATTAGGACATGAGAAACCAGAAGCTTGATGTATGTTGTTGTTGCTACAAACACCCATTTACTGATCAACAGAAGTAATAAAAGCAGAGGGCGTTCAGAGTTCGGGGTCCTCACTGTCTCTCCCATAAAGGGTGTCAACACCCCCTGGGCCCACTTTAGAAATTGTACTCTATTTCTTTTTTTTTTTTTTGAGACAGAGCCTCAAGCTGTCCCCGTGGGTAGAGTGCCGTGGCATTACAGCTCACAGCAACCTCCAACTCCTGGGCTCAAGCGAGTCTCTTGCCTCCGCCTTCCAAGTATCTGGGACCACAGGCGCTCACCACAATGCCCGGCTATTTTTTGGTTGCAGCCATTGTTGTTTGGTGTGTCCGGGCTGGGGATTCGAACCCGCCACCTTAGGTGTATGTGGCTGGCGCCTTAGTTGGTTGAGCTATAGGCGCCGAGCCATTGTACTCTATTTCTATTGCCTTTATTTTCCTCATTCCCTCATCACCAAGCATTGGGGACACTCATGGGTTATGTGGGGGCTAGCTCCCTACAGATTTCTACTGGTTTCTTTTTTCTTTTTTTTTGAGCCAGAGCCTCAGCCTGGGTAGAGTGCAGTGGCATCATGTGGTACCCCCTATGACCTGAAAAGATAGAGTCAGACCCCCACTTAGATGTAATTAATTGGTAATTTATTTTACCTGCCACAGGGGTTGCTGCTTCGAGAGACAGTCAGCAGCCAAGCAGGGGGGTGGGTTGTCTTTTATAGGTTTTGTGCAAGCACATTACAGAGGCAAAACATGGCTGGTTAAGAGGGGTTACAGCTCAGGTAGTCATGGATACAGCAATGGTTACAGTAATGCAACAGTGATTAATACAGCTTTGATTGACAATGGATACATCTCATATCACAATGGTTGTGGTTATACAACAGTAATTAATCAAGTCTCAGTGAGTTTTCTACCATTGTTCACCTACTGAGAACTTAGGGGTTTTGTGAAACCTGGGACTTTTCTTCCTTGTTCTGAAGCTTGTTCTTGGCAACCCTGGGGGAAGGAGCCTGGGAATGTGGCTGGGAAGCACATTCTCAGCCACCCTGGGGGGAGAGAGAGAGGAGAGACTTGCCTTGTTCCTGGAGTGGATTCTGAAGGGAGTGGGGAGGAGGAGGGAAATGGGCTGGGAGGCTGGTCACAACAATAACAGCTCACAGCAACCTCCAACTCCTGAGCTCAAGCTATTCTCCTGCCTCTGCCTCCCACGTAGCTGGGACTACAGGCACCTGCCACAACACCCTGCTGTTTTCTGGTTGGAGCCATCATTGTTGTTTGGTGGGCCTGGACTGGATTTGAACCTGCCAGCTCAGGTGTATGTGGCTGGTGCCTTAGCCACTTTAGCCACAGGCACCAAGCCTCTACTGGTTTCTTCTTCTAAATTTACTTCCTACTTATTAACGCTATTACCCTTTGTTTGAAGAACATGTTTAAGCAGTATGGCAACTCACACGTGTAATCCTAGCATTCTGGAAGGCCAAGTTGAGTGTATTGTTTCAGCTCAGGAGTTTGCGACCATACTGGGGAAAAGGAAGACATCATCTCTACTAAAAACTAAAAAATAAAAATTAACCAGGCATTGTGGTGGGCACCTGTATTCCCAGGTACTGGAAAAGCTGAGGCATGAGGATCACTTGAGCCCAACAGTTTGAGGTTGCTGTGAGCTATGATGATGACTGGTGCTTAACCCCCAGGCACATTACCTTGGGTAATGATAACAGTTTAATAATCTTTTTTTTTTTTTTTTTTTTGGAGACAGAGCCTCAAGCTGTCCCCTTGGGTAGAGTGCCAGGGCATTACAGCTCATAGCAACCTCCAACTCCTGGGCTCAAGCGAGTCTCCTGCCTCCGCCTCCCAAGTAGCTGGGACCACAGGCGCCCGCCACAACGCCCCGCTATTTTTTGGTTGCAGCCGTCATTGTTGTTTGGCGGGTCCGGGCTGGGGATTCGAACCCGCCACCTTAGGTGTACGTGGCTGGCGCCTTTATTTGCTATATCTTAAAGAAACCTTTATATTTTGTTCCATAGTACTGTATAGCTTTTTGATGGAGCTAGAGACAAGGCTTAAGGTTAAAGTTTGAAAACAATGCAAGTGCAAGGAGTTCTTCCTGTTATGGCAAGGACACTTTCTTGGAGGTAGGAATTTAGCTGAGCTTAAATAAAGGAGAGTATTCAGGGCTGGGAGGTGAATGTTCAGGCATGTGAAGTCAACCTGTCTAAATCGGTGGTGGATTTATGGTGAAAAAATTTGGGGGGGGAAAGAGGATTTAGTTAAGCAAAGGCTATAATATAGAGGATTTTGAAATTAACACATTTGGACTTAATCTTGAGGGTAGTAGGAGCTTTGAAAGATTTCTTTTCTTTTTTTTTTTTTTTTTGAGACGGAGCCTCAAGCTGTCCCCCTGGGTAGAGTGCCGTGGCATTACAGCTCACAGCAACCTCCAAATCCTGGGCTCAAGCGAGTCTCCTGCCTCCGCCTCCCAAGTAGCTGGGACCACAGGCGGCTGCCACAACGCCCGGCTATTTTTTGGTTGCAGCCGTCATTGTTGTTTGGCGGGTCCAGGCTGGGGATTCGAACCCGCCACCTTAGGTGTACGTGGCTGGTGCCTTAGCTGGTTGAGCTATAGGCGCCGAGCCTGAAAGTTTTCTTAATGGAAACATGACCCAATGAAATGGTTGAGCAGAATTGTTCTGGTAGTGTGAAGGTGGGTTGGAAAGGGTACTAAGCTAGTCATGAGATTGGTCTGAGTAGGTGTACTTAGAAATTTTAAAGGAGGAATCAGTATAGCTTGGTAATGACTAGGTATAGGTAATACTTCTCCATCCGTAAGATTTTGAACTTAGAGGCCTAGTAGAATGATGGTGTCTTAAACAAAAAATCAAGAAACGAAGTAGATTGGGAGGGAGGTGGATAAGGAGAATTCTGATGGCTTGACTTTACACATTAAGTTTGATGTAAACAAGAGCAGTTGCCAGGCATGGTGGCTCATGTCTGTAATTCTAGCACCTGGGAGGCTGAGGTGGGTGGATTGCTTGAGTTCAGGAGACCAGCCTGAGCAAGAGTAAGACCCCTGTAAAAAATTGCAGGGCATTGTGGTGGGTGCCTATAGTCCTAGCTATTTAGGAAGCTGAAGTAAAAGGATCACTTAAGCCCAAGAGTTTGAGGTTGTTGTGAGCTGTGACACCATAGCACTCTACCAAGGGTGAGAAAGTAAAACTGTCTCAAAAAAAAAAAAAAACCAGTTAACATATAAAAGAGTTGTTCTAAGCATCTTTACAGTATTATTTATATAACCCTCATAACAAGCCCATGAGCAGGGCTCATGTAAATCCTCAATTTACAAATGAGGAAACCAAGGTACAGAATGTCTAACAGAGCAAAGGAAGCTAAACTAAACCTATTGGGAGGCCCATACCGAGGAGTTGGGAATAGGAAGTTGAGATAGTCACCAGCAAAAAGGAAGCCCAGGCCACTGTCTCATCACTTATCTAAGAGGTAGGTAGAGGGAAGAGTTGAAGGACAAAAGGGATGTTTACATTTTCACATTCTGTAGATAGGGCAGCAAGTGGGAAGACTGAGAAAAGGATGGTTCCTTTAACATGTCACTGGTGGGCAAGCATTAATTTTGAAGAATGTGAGTTTATTATATAGGTGAGGACAAGTAAGAAACCCAGTTTTGAGGGGTTAAGAAAAGAACAGTCAGTAAAGAGATGGATATTCCTGGTGCATGAGTGCCCATGCCTATAATCCTAGGAGCTCAGGAGGTTGAAAAAGGAAGAGTGCTTGAGGCCAGTGGGCAACATAGTGAAACCTTTCTAAAAAAAATAAGAAAAATTATCTGGGGATGCTGGCACACACCTATAGTCCTAGCTACTTGGGTAGCTGAAGCAGGAAGCTTGCTTGAGCCCAGGAATTCAAGGCTGCAGTGAGCTATGATCATGCTACTGTATTCCTGAAAAAAACAAAAAATGAGACATGATGCTCATCAGGGGAAGCCCAGTATTAATGAGAATCAGGATGGCATTAGGAAGGTGACAAGATACATCATGGGGAGGTTTAAGGATGGCTTTTCCAAAACTGGGTGACCTGAGGGTATTGGAAGATGGAGGGAGAGAGCTAAAAGGACTATGTCAGGAATTCCTTCCCAATGCTGTGCCTTAATTCCTACCACCCTCCTCCATCTGCATGCAGTCATCCGGGGATCTCGAGAATGATGAACAGGCAGCCAGTGCCATCTCTGAGCTGGTCAGCACAGCCTGCGGTTTCCGACTGCACCACAGCATGAATGTCCCCTTCAAACGTCTGTCGGGTGAGCCTTAGCCTCTGGTGGTGGTGGTAGGAGAGGGGGTTCTCCTAGAGGTTTTCTTAGGGAAAAAACACCTGTTTCCTTCTTATAAGCCTTCTGCTATCTCTTCCTTGGGGTCCCTGGTGTGCTCTCTTTCTTCTCTTTGGTATTCCCCGTGTCGGAATTGAGCAGAGAAAGCAAGAGAAGAGAGGAGATTTAACAAAGACCATTCAGCTGGGCACAGTGGCTCATGCCTGTAATCCCAACACTTTTGAGAGGCCAAGGTGGGGGCGATCGCGTCAGATCAGGAGTTTGAGATCACTCTGGGCAACATACCAAGACCTTGTCTCTACAAAATATAATAAGCCAGGTGTGGTAGTGTCCACCTTTAGCCCCAGCTACTCGAGAGGAAGCAGTAAGAGGACTGCTTTAGCCCAGGAGTTTGAGGTTGCAGTGAGTATGATCACCACTGCATGCAGGCCTGGGCGACAGTGTGAGACCCTATCTGCCCCACCAGGCATGCCCATCCCCCTGCCCTATAAAAGAAAAAGATCACTCACATTCAAATCTCTTGAGCTTAAAACTATAGAATTTTCTTTGGCTATTGATCCCAGCCAATGTGTGTGTGACCTCATGGGGGCTGATGCACCCACTAACTCTGTGCTCCCTTCCTTCTCCTGGGGTGTGGGAAGGTGGATCTTTCCTCTAGTGGTCTTTGGAGAGCACACACTGCTGGTGACCGTCTCAGGACAGAGGGTGTTTGTGGTGAAGAGGCAGAACCGAGGCCGGGAGCCCATTGACGTCTGAACCTGCCAGAGGGCAAGGGTCTGAGAAGTGGATTGGGTCCATGGGCCTCTGTGATGAAGGCATAGCCATCCTCCACCTCTTTCTTGGCTTGCTGCAAAAACTAAGGCCTTCTGCTCACCCACCCCTTCCTAGAAGAGCAGAGGCTTGGGGACTTTGTACTGTGTTTTCAAAGTTAATGAGGACAACAGGACTTCCCTAATAAATTTGAGTCAGATGTTCTCCAGCCTAGGGATGTGTGTATGTGGGGGGTGGGTTACACCCCAGGTCTGTCTTCCACTTCTGGGGAGAAAGTCATGTACTTCAACACAGGGTAAGTAAAGCAGGGTGAACTCTGAACACTGTAAAAGTGGGTATCAGAAACAAAGGAATGGGAAGGGAGCAGGGGAGCTGTCTGTGAACATGAGGAAGGTAAACACCCTGAGCCCTGGCTGTCTCTGCTCCTTCCATTAACACATGAACAGCAATCATTCTTCACCCTCCTGAATAGGCATTTAATAGTCTCATTTCAGTTGGAAGCAGTAGTTGGAGAATAAGTTATAGGAACAGACCCCCCCCCCAAAAAAAAAAAAACAAAAAAAACTTAAAGTGCTTCAGGCTGCAAACGTAAACATCAGGGGCAACAGGAGGCCCCCTAGCTGTCTCCCTGACCCCTCAGACAGGAGGGTCTTTGTCCAGGTCCTTTGTCATCACTACCCTAACCTCAGCCCTGTGGGGTGGGTGGGTGGGAGGGAATGTCAGAAAAGGACTAAACAGGAATGAAGAAAATACTTTGTAAACTTGGAACCAGGGTAAAAGGCTGGGGGCAAGAGAACTCCTGGAGCCCTTGCCCTGGCCTAGGGGTGGGGCCAGCCCCCCCTCCCCCACAGGAACTTGAGGAAATACTGTTGCCTTAGTGCTGGGGCCAAGCCTGCTCATTTCACAGCTTCTTCCCTCAGCAGACACACACAGGCAGATCTGGTGGGCCTCCTCACCCCCAGGGGAGGCATTCCAGGGAGGCACAGCCTGAGAGTAAAGACCCCCTCCAGGGGCTTTCAGTTTCTGGAGTGTAAGAGGGAGCAGAGCTGGCAGGGCACTATTTGACAGGCTCCACAACTAGGACCTTGCATTCGCGCTTGGCAATCTTGTCCAGAGAAAGCACAGCCTTGTCCGGGGGTAGGTAGAGAGGGCGGCCGATGGGGGAGGCCACAGGGGGTGTGATGGCCCTGCGCTCCATCACACTGCCTGACCTGGGAGAAAACAAAGGCTGTGGGCTCTGTCAGAGCCATGCTCCTTCCCTGGTTCCAGCTTCTGCCCAATCCAGTGCCACCACCCACCCCTACTCCCTGGTTTTGTACCTCATGAGGTGGCTGCGGGAAGGCTGTTGGTGGGAGAATGATTGAGAGCGGCCCAGGCTAGCCTGATGCCTCTCCACCAAGTCCCGGACGGCAGGGCTGCTGGGGCTGCTCTTGCGAGAGAGAGGCCGGGCCTCCGGTGGAGGGTGGGACACACTGGCGGTGAACTGTAGCTTCAGTTTCATGTGCTGGCTCAGCTAGAGTGGGAGGCACAGGTCAGCATTCCCACTGGGCTTCCAGGTCCCAGACATTTCATATCTGCTCCTTCTGATTGACCAATGTTGGATGGACCTCAATCCTACCTTCCTTCTGCCCAGCTTTTCAGTACTCCCCATTATATTTCATCCACAGAAGCTAAGGTTCCTTCCTGCCTCTCTCCACAACATTCTGCATCACCCAGCACTCAGTCCAGACCCTCCCCAGCCCACCTCAAAGAGCCCGGTCCTCAGAGCTTGGAAGGCCACACTGAAGGTGAGCGCACTGCCCTTCCGGGAAAAACCCAGGTTGTTGAGAGGTGTGTGGCAGACGATGGAGTCCAGAGCTGCCTGCATGGCCCGGCGTTCCTCCTCACACAGCTGTTTGCCTGGGGGCAGAAACAGGGACCAGGAAACACTACAGCGTTCCTCAGTTCCCAAAGGGCCTTCGTGAGCACAGCTTCCTTTGGTCCTCAGAGCCATTCTGTGGAGCAAACTGAGCAAATGTTATCTTTTGCCAGGTGGTATGGATGACAGTAGCTAATGCTTACTGTGTGCTAAGGCTATTCTAACCACTTTGCGTGTACCAGTTCATCAATCTGCATTGACAGTCTCATGAGGTACTAATTGCTCTAGTTTAGAGGTGAGGCCTCTGAGGCCCAGGGAGGTTAAGTAACTTACCCAAGGTCACACAGCTAGTAAATGAGAGAGGTAGAACTCATGCCAGAGAGTGTAGCTCCAGTGTCTATACGCCCTTAAAAATCACTCTACCTCACTGCCTTTCTAAACCCTCTATGTGTGACACAGTGGAGACTACCCAGGTATAGGGCCAAAGCCACCTGCCATAAGTCGTCCACTGTGATGGGGACAACACCAGGTTTGAGCTGTTTTCACTGTCCTGCCTTCCTTGGGACTAGGTCCCAACCTGGCAGCTGACCTACCAGCCTGTGCGTGTTCCGGGGTCCATACGAGCCTCACAGCAAGGAAGTCTTGGAGGTTGTTGAGCAGTGTGTATGTGACAGTAAAACGCTCATAGGTCCGAACAGGGGACTCACAAGAAGCAGTCATCACAAAGCACGGGCGGTCCAGGCGGACACTGGGCAGGCTAGTACAGTGAGAGAGGGAAGCAGGATGTGTGTATCAGGCAACAGATAGATGAGCAGTGCCTGCAGGGGGTCCCACACACTCACCGGTAGTGGGTGTAGATGCTCTGGGTGAAGGGCAGTTTCGGGGTAGACCACTGAACCACAGCAATGAGGGGAACTTCCAAACCCTGCAGGAAAGACAGGAAGAGACTTGACATGTATTATAGGTTCTTCTCCCATCTTTAGTCAACCCCCTGGTGTTTCCTTCCCACTTTCTTTATCCCTTTTCCTTGAACACACCAACTCCTATGCTCACCTCCTTGGCCCCTGGAGGGGGCTGCTCACCCCCTCTCAACTGAAACAGGAAGTTGTGTTCCTCTAGGGCACTAAGTGGGCAGGGGAAGCAGCCAGAGGTACCAGGGAGCCGGCAAAAGGAGCCCATGGAGACTTCTCCAGATTGGTGACTAGTTCAGAAAAGAGGATAGGGCATGATCTCCCCATGTTAGAGCTCAGCCCTTGCCCCCACCAGTTCACAGCCCTACCCCTCCCCAGGACCTCACCAGACATTGTCCACCAGCAGCACAGAGCCATCAGGCATAACAGGTAGATAACTAGCATTGAAATTGGGGAGGATTCGGATATCCCAGATGGAGATTTCCTCTTGGGAGGAGCTGTTCAGCACTATTGGAGAAAACCAGCTTAGTTCTAAGTAGCTGGACCATTCAGGCCCCACCTTTACCCTCCAAAAATGGACCTGTCCCCTCCAGCCTGCCCAGAATAACTACCATCCAGTCAGTTCTCTTGCTGCTACCCAGGACTTGAGTGGACAGATATGCTCACCCTTGAGCACGGTCAAGTGTTTTCCAGCCACAGTGAACTGCCGGCATTTCAGAACCGGAGGGGGCAGCAGAGTCAGCAGGGTGCTCACTGTGGATGGGGGCAGAAGCAAGAAATGATAATCTGCGTGCAGACTCACCTCCAACCCACAGTTCTAATCATCCTCTTCTCCCCATAAGGTACTCTCCAGCATGACCCCTCCACTCAGTCCCCCAGATCCCAGATCCCAGCTGTTCTCTGCATTCTCCTCCCCACCTTGGGCCTTGAAAGCATTCTGCTCGCCCCTGAAGGTCTCCCCAGGAGATCGAGTCTGCAGCAATCGCAGGTAGCCTTGATCTCTGACCTCTGGTGCCTCAACCTCCCGCTTCCACACAGTCACTACGATCTGGGTTTGAGGAACACAGAACCACAGTCAAGGATAGAGACAGGTGGCTGAGCCTTGAAAGGGCGTCTGAATTAGGACACCTCCACCCCCAGCCATCTTACCTTGGCCTTAGGTGTCCCTGGGGGCAGTCTGTCCAATGAAACAGTGAGTGGGAAGATGACCTCATCTGTGGACACAATTGGTTCCTCCACAGGCAGCTGAGGTTGTGAACAGGGTGAAGAGGTCAGTAAAGAGCCAAAGGCAGCCTGCAGGTATTCTCTTTAAGGCTGCACTATTAGGTCCCTCGTGCCCTCCTCTCCTCTCCTGCGCGGTCATCTACTCCTTGCCTTAGGCACCCAGCGTCTATCTCCATCCTGTCTGTGCCACCCTGCAAACCGCCCCTCTGCCCTGTGCCATGTCACCCCAAACTCCTCACCGTGGTCGCTCCCCCTGAGGTAGCAGGGTCCGGGCCATGGGTAAGAAGAGGACTGCAGCCTCGGAAGAACCCCCCACCTCCAGGATCCCCTCCCCCTGGGGGTTCGGAATCCTGGTCGCCGGCGCCCCCGCCCCCTGTCATCCCGCCTCCAGCGCTGACCGAGGCCAGGGCGGCCAGGGCGGTTGCCAGTTCTGCCCAGGCCCCTCGGGAGCCTAAGCCCGGACAGCCCCCAGCGCCGGACCCTGCGCCGCCTCGGCAGCGCAGCACCAGCAGGAAGCGGACAGTCTCCCCCAAGTACAGATGGTTGCGCCGGGGCAGCGCCCGGTACCGGCCCGGGTCCCCTGCCAGCTCCGCGCGTGGCGGCAGTGGCACGGCCGGAAAGTACATCGAGTAATCGCATTGGGACTCCATGGGGCGGCGAGGACAGCACGCCCGGAGCTGGGACTGGAGACCAGCCCCGGCAGGGCCCACGGAGGACGAGGGAGCCCGCTAGGGTGACTCCAGCGAGTCCCGATGCCCAGAGGTCATGCGCACGGCTGAAGCGGTCCAAGAGACCAGCCCAGTCAGGGAACCCGGGCAACGAAGGCGGAACCGAGACTCCGTAGAGCCGGAACCGGAGTACAGGACCGAATGACTGGCCACAAACGGGAAGCGGAAGGGGAGGGGCGTGGCCTTTAGGGCGCCGGGACACTGAGGAGGGGGCGGGGTCTGACGCTGTGGGCTGCTGCGGGAAGAATGGTTCTGAGACCATAGGCGGGCTTTGGGAAGAAATATTGAAAAGACCTGCTCCAGCCCCACTGTTCCCAGGAAGATTCTCCATTTTTCCTCTTCCTGTTCTACAGCTAATAGAAGTTCCAAATTCTTTATTCATTCAACAAACATTTCATAGTGAAATAAACATAGTCCAATAACAAATCATAGAGAAACCGACGAATCATTCCAACTCACCATGCCCCAAACTCTCCTGGCTCTCTCTATCGTTAGCCCCTCCAAGGACTTTGGAGAGTGCTAAGATGACCTGCGGTGGGGCTGGAAAGGGGAAAGGGCAAATGTGTGAAGGAGAGAGGCGCTGCTGGGAACCTAACGTCTGGGATTCCGTGTCCAAGGCCAGAAGACGGGGTCTGCATCAGGGCAGAGTCCTGTCCCTTCTGAGGAAGCAGAAATGGCATGTAATTGCCCCATACTCATCACATGTGCCCTTGTACCTTAGCTGCTTTTTATTATAAATCTGTGGTCTGATGCTTATGGAGAGAGTAGCTTTGAAGTCTTAAGGGGCAGTGGGGCTGTAGGGGGGAACTGCTTGGCGTCCAACTTGTCCTTGTACTGTAGCTCAGGGGTAACCAGGCGCTCACATTCCTCCTGGTCTTGGGGGCTCAGTCCACTCCGAAGTATATAGCCCAAAACCTTAGCTGACCCAAACTGAAAGGGGCGGAACCGACGATCAGTGATGTATTTAGGGTCTAAAGCCTCACCCCCTACCAGACAAAGTTTGGCCAGGGCTTCTCGGTGAGCCCGGAGTTCAGCCACCGCTTTCTCCAGCCGTTTCTGGCCATATTGCTCTATCCGTGTCCACAGACTACGATTGAAATGAACATAGAGAGCCCAGTCCAGGTTGTTCCAGGCTCGAGCCCGTGCATTCAGCTGCTGATCCTCAACAGTCAATCCACCATTGTTGGCAACGCTGAGGCCCTGCTCACCTCCGGCCTGGGCATTGTGCATGAAGCCCACCACATCATCCAGATCCCAGCACAGGGCATCTGCCAGCAGAACTAAAGACTCATCAAAGTACTCAGCCACCAAGACCAGGTCAAAGACAGAGTCTAGCCAGGCTAGGCCCCACTGGATGAAGGATGAAGACCCCAGATTTACAGAGGCAGGACTGGGTGTCTGGATGTTACCATGAACAGTGGAAATAGGATGGAAGAGAGCATTGGGATCTAGGGTTCGGACTTGGGGGCCAGCACCGGAAGGCAAGACATGCATCTGGTGGGGGTGGGGATTCCCTTTCTTGGCCCTCATTTCTGGAGGAAAGGGTAGACCAAAGTCAAACCATAGTAAATTGCGGGCGTAGTGGTCCCCACGGCCTCCAGGCCGGTAGAAAGCTCGAGGATTGGCCAGGAAGGCAGCCAAGGATGGTGACTTTCGAAAGGCTGATGAGGTGGATTTATAGTAGGAGAAGGCAGAGCGGGCTAGAGCAGCAGGATCTCGGACAATGGAAAAGAAGAAGCTGTCAGAAGGCATGACTTGAAGTACCTGTGAAGGAAAAAAGACAGACATAGGGAGAAAGAATTGGTTCCAGGAGAAAGTAAACACAAGTGCCCAGCAATCCCTAGAATCCTCACAGCTCTGCTAGGAACCCCCAGGTTCTGTGACTTGCTACATGGCAAATTACTTATCTCTGAGACTCAATTTGCTTATCTGAAAAATGGGGATGATCATTCATTCCTAGCTAATTATGAAGGGTCTATGAGATAAAGGTTATAAAGAAAGCTGGAGCATGGGAAGCTAGGCACCTTGGAGAGCAAAACACTCTGGACTGGGGCTTTGGAGAGCAGTGGCCACTTGGTAGGGTGCTGGCCTGAGGGCTTGGACATGTGATCCCCCTTCTCCCCAACACAGAATCAGGCTAATACCCTAACAATGCTTGGCAGGGCAGATATACATCAGAACCTAGCTCCTGGACTCCCTGGAGTGTTTCTGCATCTGAAAAGGATTTCCATCATCAAATCTGACCTTTCACTGTCTGCTACAGAATTATGGCACACCTAAAAGGCAAAGCCTGAAGGCAGAGGGGTACAGGGATAGTGATGACAACAGACTTTTGCATTCAATGGACATGGAGTAAAATCCCAATTCTGCCATTTGCTAATTGTGTGACCTTGGGCATGTTATTGAACTTCTCAGAGCCTTTGTTTCTGCATCTATAAATCTAGGTTAACACTTACCTGGAAGAATATGGAAGTGCCTGGAACATGGTAGGTATTCAATGAACAGTGGTGATGATGAAGGCCATCATTCTACTCGCTGGGGAAACTACCTCAAAGATCACTGTCATTGCCTCACTCCCAACAGCGGCCCTTTAGTGCCCACTGAATCATGCCCACACTCCTCCAGCTTCAATGATGGTGTCTTTGCAGTCTTTGCTGAAGTTCTTCCAGGGTGCACACACTCTCTTTCTCACACATATGACCCTATCTGTGCTGATGCTCTGCTCCCTCTAAGAATATCTGATGTTCTCCTTACCCCAAAGCCACGTCCACCTTTTCCTTTAAAACCCATCTCTCCAGGCTCTGCGCCCGTAGTACAGTGTTTACAGCACCAGCCACATACACCAAGGCTGGCAGTTCCAATCTGGCCTAGGCTAGCTAAACAATGACAAGTGCAACAAAAAAATAGCCTGTTGTTGGGCAGCACCTATAGCTCAGTGGGTAGGGCGCAGGCCCCATGTACTGAGGGTAGTGTTTTTGAACACAGCCCCAGCCAAACTGCAACAAAACACAGGCGTTGTGGCAGGTACCTGTGGTCCCAGCTGCTTGGGAGGCTGAGCCAAGAGAATTGCGTAAGCCCAGGAGTTGGAGGTTGCTGTGAGCTGTGATGCTATAGCACTCTACCAAGGGTGATAAAATGAGACTCTGTCTCTAAAAAAAAAAAAAATAGCCTGTTGTGGCAGGTGCCTATAATCTCAGCTACTTGGGAGGCTGAGGCAAGAGAATCACTTAAGCCCAAGAGTGTGAGATTGCTGTGAGCTATGATGCCACAGCACTCTATTGAGGGCAACATAGTGAGACTCTGTCTCAAAAAAAAAACCCCATCTCTCCAGAAAGTTCCATATCTTTTGATGGACACCATTTGGATACAAGCACACATACACATACCTCAGAAGCAGCCTTGAGTTTAGAGTATGTGGACCTGGGTTCAGATCCTAGCTCTGTCACTGTCTATGTGTTGAAGGAGGTCAGTTAGCCTCTCTGAGACTCAAACTTTTTGTATGTGTATTAGAGACACTTATAATGCCTTCCTGTAAAGGTGATGGTAAGATTAGTACCCAGCACTCAGTAAATACTCAGTAAAGATTAGTTCCTCCCCATGTATATTTTCATTTGCATGTTGATTTTCTTCTGACAATCTTGGGTTCCTATGTGGGCTGTGCTCATCTCCCCATTAGAACTGAGGCTTCTAGGTGTCAGGAGTCAGTTTCCACCCAATTATTTTGCTATGCTCAGCCTAGATCTTTTTTTTTTTTTTTTTTGCAGTTTTTGGCCAGGGCTGGACTTGAACTGCCCACCTCTGGCATATGGGGTCAGCATCCTACTCCTTTGAGCCACAAGCACTGCCTGCAGCCTAGGTCCTGCCTCAAAATGTGGCAGATGACCAGGTGCAGTGCCTATAATCCCAGCACTTTTGGAGGTTAAAGGGGGAGAATCACTTGAGCCCAGGAGTTCAAGACCAACCTGGACAACATAGCAAGATCCCATCTCTACAAAAAATTAGTAAAAAGGAAAAAATTAGCAAAAAGAAATATATGGCAGACATGGTGGGGGAATGAGAGGAAGAAAAGTCAGGAGGCAGAGGAGGAGCAGGCGCCCTCTGGTGGCAGTGCAAGAGACACTGAGGAGGGCCAGGGGGACCTGGATATATGAGTTTGGAGCTCAATTGGCAGGCCAATGACACAAAAGAAATAAATTGGTCAAGGAAAGAGACTGGGGTAGCACCAGATGGGAGAGAGGAGGACTCTGGCTCCCAGAAGCTACTGGGGAAGGGATACATGAGAAGAGGGCAATAGGAAATTTCTGCCTGTGACCGGCCCCCATGTCCAACTTTTGGGTGAAAGTGATGTCCAACCCCATCCACCCCCCACTACACCCCCTCACCTCTTTCAGGTTGAACCTCATGTGGTGACAGAGGATGTGGAAGGGGAACTGGGTATCTCCACCCTGGTGGTGGTGGCCTTTGACCCGAGAGGCTTGGAAAAGCCTTGGGTAGCCGAACTGGTAGCGGGCAGGGAGAGCAAAGCGCAGCCCGTGCCGGTCCCCGTAGCGATGAAGCAGGCTCAGCACAGAGCTGCTCCCCGATTTATGCGTCTTCAGGAACACTAGCCGCTGCTGGGGTGGGCAGGACGGAGAGGCTGGTCTTGGGGATGGGGCCCAGGAATGTCGGAGTTGCAGCTTGGGTAGCCTGGGAAAAGACGGATGGCAAGTGTCCTATCCTTCAGTAGTAAGTGGATAGGCTTCTTGTGGAGAGGACCAGAAGGCATGAAGTCCCTGAGAGTCAAAGCCCCAAGTGGTATGGGAGGGAGGAAGTGGGGGCATTTGTAGGGAGCTGGGACAAGATTGGAACTCACCTCTGGAAAGGTCCCCCCCAGAGCTGGAGGGCAAATCCGATGGTCATGAAGACTCCCAGAGCCACCCCCAGGCTCCGAGGCCCCCAGAACCGCATCGTCCTGGTAGGAGACAGAGGGCCCATATAGTACAGGGAAGGGTGAAGCTAGAAAGGCACAGAGCCAGGGTACAGGTACAGGACAGGGTACAGAGGCAGAGATGGCTCGAGACTGCCCTGCAGCCACGGAAGGCACTGGTTGGAGTTCGGGGGGTCATTCCCCAGGCCTGTTCACAGCTTTGGTTGAGCCTGCCCCCTGAGTTAGCAGATTTTTGCCTCTGTCAGCGTCTAGAAGGGAAATGAGAGGGAAGGAGGGGAGTCTGAGGTAGAGTCTCCCCTCCTGCTGCAACTGAGACCTACCTCACTCAGGGAGGGAACGAACTGGGGTGCTGTCAACACCTAAACTCTTCTATGTGGTCTCATAACTACTCCCTCTACTGTCATCCTCTTTCTTGTCTCCATCCTCTCCACCCCTCCCCCGCCCCCCCCACACCTATGGTTCTCTCTAAGACTCAGGGATTTGGAAGGGAAATAAGAGACTCAGATCATGAATGAAACAGCCAGCCAGAGATCAGACTAATCAGCTCATTATGACAGGTCAGATTGAGGCAGGCCCTGGCTTTCTCCTAAGCCTCTCTGTCTCAAGTGGGGGTGAGAAGCCATAAGGAGGGAACCAGGAGCAGACAGGACACAGGTTGATGAACCTAAGCAGGAAGAAGGGAGGTTAGATTTATACAAGTGGCTTTGATATAACTAAGAGCCATTGTGTAGTAAACTCAGGCACCTCTTTCTCCTCTCTTTCATCACGGGGCAGACTCCAGTGAGAGAGAAAAGCCCAAACCCCTGGACACACCTCCATCCCACTTTCCTACCCTATCAGTGTACCCATAGAAGACTGAGAGGGTGGGGCTGGAGAGCAAGAAACTCTGTGACACAAATACTGAGTTTCCTGATCCACCGAGAGTTTGGCCCTGCCCCTTCAGATTATAACTTCCAATCACCGACCACGACCCCTCAAGTAAGTGCAGACAGCCCCCTTCCCTGACAGAGGTGAGCCCGGGCAGAGAGAACCCATTCTACTACCTAGACCCACCTCCTCTGGCATGATTCTCCAATTCCTACCTACCCCCAGCACAGACCCCAGAATCAGCCACAACTCTCCTGTCCTGAATTCATTTCCTTCCATCTGTCTTCCTCTTCCCATTATCCCCATCCCAGCTCTCTGTACCCTTCAGCTTTGATTACTGCTCAGTCTACTGTCAGCCTTTTGTTGGCCCCCACCCTGTAGTTCTATGAGCCCTTCGGGTCTCCTCCCAAGAATTCGAGAGTTGCTTCACTTGCCCACTCACCAGGCCACAAGGGGAGCAGCAGGGAAATCTGCCGGGCCCTCCCGCCTGCCCCAGCCACCGCCCGGCTCCTTGCTCAGCTCAACTTTCCCCACAAACTTTCTCAGCGCTGGCTCCTCCCCCCTCCCTTTGTCCGCCAGCTCGAGCAGCTGCTCAGTCTTCCATCGCGTCTCTTGGTCTCCCCTCCCTGCATCTTGCCCTCAGCCTGGGCACTTAGCCTGCCCTTGGAAGACGCCACTTCCACCCTCCTTTCACACTCACTAATCAATTCTACCTTTTTCTCTCAGCTTTCTGCAGAACAAAAGATTCATTCAGGCTTCAGAAAGAAAGAAGAAAGAAAAAAGTGATAGGCTAGAGTTAAAAGGAGACATTGTCAAGGACTTGAGGAGGTAGCCAGTGGCTGACACTCAGAGAACAAGGTCCCTCACCCTGAAGGTAGGGGACAGTGGTGTGGTACTATTCCGAATGCCTCGGTGTTCAAACAGCATTTTGCAGGTGACAAGGGACTTCCTCATACAGTTCCTAACTTGTCCCCACCATTCTCCCTTTTAAGTTGGACAACTTAGAGACTGGGATATGTGTGTCACTCCTCAGCCTGTGTCCTAGGGACAGTTCTAAGAGAGACAGAAACTGAGCCAGTCTCAGACCCTGGGGTCTCTGCTAGGAGCCAGGACTAAGGGACTGATGCTGAAGGCATAGAAAGCCACACTAGGGTCCAATCAATTACCATTTATTTGCAGAAAAACAGACGCAAAGACTAAAACATGAAACTTGGAGTTTGTGACAGATGTTGATGACACAGTCATGAGTTGAGATTTAAAAAAATTTTAATTTAAGAAATTGATGCTAAAAACACTCAGCAGAATGTCAGCCCACAGAACCTCATATCCTACTCACACCCCAGTCCCCTGCCCTTCAACCAATCAGTACTTCGGTACTCAGCTTTGTCCATTTCTGAGACCAGGTGCACCCAACCCATTAGCATTCCACCCCTCCCACTTCCAACTTCCTTCAAGCCCCATCTCCCAACTGTAAGTCTAAAACTGCCCCCTTTCTCCCATGTTAGGCTGATCTCCAGGCTTAAAGAGCTGAAGGCTACACCCTCTTAAGCAGACCACACTCCCTCCTAAATAAATACTTCCAGGCTCCCCCCTTACCAAATGAAAAAATAAATATTGTGAACATCCGACTCTCTTCAACTCCCCAAGGGAAATCTCCTGGATTTGGGGCCCCAGCCATTTACCTGCAAAGTCCATTCACCCTCTCTGCAGACCCCTCAAACTCCTCCCCAGACCCAGCTGGGGGGGAACAGGGGAAAAGGCCTTGAACCCTTCTAATGCTAGGGCGCCCCTCCCCTGTTATCGAGGTCCAAGCAGGGTCAGGGCTGAGAGGGAAAGAATGAGGATGGGTTGGGTATGAACAAAAACAGATAGCCCCCCACTCCTGCTTCTGCCCTGGTTGTGTCGGGCACTGCCACCTCCTCCTCTGCCACCTCCTCCTCTTTTTCCAAAACTGTCTCTCCGAGGAGGGCTCGCAGGCCGAAGAGGCCGAGGAGGCTGGACTGGAGGGGCCACAGCTGCTGCCCCAGCCATCCAGTCATCTGCATACTGCTGTCCTCCTCCAGACCCACTGGCGTCCTCATCTGCAAGGAGAGACACAGAAAGACAGCAACGGGGAAAAGATGCAGGGGAGATGAGAGGGAGACAAATAAGAAGGAAGAGAAATTGAGATAAAAACAGAGAAAGGCAGGAGACAAACAGGTAGATCCATGAAGTATGGAGGAGGGAGAAAGAACCGTGAGTGACAGGAAGGTGGGGGGGAGGGGGGAGAAAAAGAGAGGCAGATGGGGAGAGAGGATAAACAGGAAAAGACAGAAAAAGCAAAGTACAAAGAAGCAGAGAGCCACCAAGAAGGGGGTGAGGGAGAATGACAGAGAGACAGAGACAGACAGATTAAAAGGAGAAAGAAAAAATGAGTATATGCCTTGATTCTATAGCAAATTCTACCTTAGGGGACCGGCCCAATGCCACTGCTCCCTGTGCCTCCCTCATCTTCCCATGGCCTTTTGCCCATAATAAGAAGCTTCCCACTGTTCTGTAATAATGTTTGCATGTCTCCCCCACAGGGCCGTAAATTCCAAGATAGAGACCCACTCACTGGTTGTCTACTTTCTATGCTTAAGGTCAGCGATCAATAGACGCTTGTTAAATCAATGAATGAAATGAATGTTACCAGTAGAGAAGCAGGGGTGGGAACTACGAAGCCAGGGGAGGGACTTGAAAAGCAATGGGTGGAGCTCAGATTTGGGGGGACCCAGGTCTCACCCCCATCCAGCCCGTCCAAATTATGTCCAACAGTGGCCGCCTTCATCCTGGCTGTGGAAGCCCGAAGCATAAGCCGCCACCGCCGTGTTGACACATCGGGGCGTGAGACATCCACCTGCAGCTCGGGGTTGTGTTGCTCCGCTGCGGATCCCCGGACCACTGGTGGCAAGTATCTACGAACAGAGCAGCCCCGAATCTCCGCCCGCCCGCACAGACCTCCAGCCCTGTCGATCCCTACCACGCCGCCCATGCGCCTCACCGGCCCCGTGCGGATCCGGTCCAGCAAGGTGCGTCCTCCTGCGAGACGTCTACTGCCATGCGGGAGTCTCCGCATACTGTCAGGGACAGCCGGGCCCAGATGCCCCGCATCCTGCCCAGCCTCTCGCGGAGCTCCCACACCTGGGAGTGTGGGAGAGAGAAAGAGGGGGCGGCGCGAGCTGGAGCGCCCTCTCCCCCCCCCCCCATCCTTCCCCCCTACAGCCTCCACTCACCAGCCGTTGCATGTTGGTGCCTGCTGCTGCCGTAGTGGGCCGCTCCTCCTGGGCCACCAACATCCGCCGCCCCACCTCTTCCCTGGGCAGTGTAGGGGTCCTGCGGTTTCTGGCCGGCACCTTGTGTAGAGGACCGCATTCTTGAAATACCTGCAGCATAGGGAGAGACCTCACACACAGTCACCCTGCAGTAAAACCTATCCTGAGGGTGGCGCCTGTGGCTCAAAGGAGTAGGGCACCAGCCCCATATGCTTGAGGTGGCGGGTTCAAACCCAGCCCTGGCCAAAAACTGCAAAAAACAAACAAACAAACAAACAAACAACCTATCCTGTGTCTTTAATCTGACCCAACAGTTTTCCCTGACACCCCACATCTCCCCAGATACCCTACCATGTCTCCCTGTTACCCACACTGTCCTCCACCCCAGGCCTCACGTCTGCTGTTATCTTTCCTAAACCTGGGCTGACACCCCTACTCTGTCCCCCTTGCCCCAGGCTTCACCTCCTCCCTTTTTTTCCCTGTACCTGGGTGGACACCTTCACACTGTTTTCCTGTAGATACATCAAACCCTCTGAGATCTTCACCCCAATAGACTCAGCAGCCAGCTCAAAGGAAAAGGGGCCCTGGAGCTTCTTAGCTAGGAGCAAGAGACTATCTAGAAAGAGATAGAGAAAGAGAAAGGGTGGAATGAGGGGTGATACTCACTGAACTGGGATGTTCCCATACATCCTTACTCAGGCCTTAGAGAGGAGCAGCAAAGTGTTTGGGGGGATTACATGACAAGAACCCCCTCACACCTTCTACCTCCATTACCCCAGCTCACCTTACCTGCCCCTTACACCTGCCCTAGCCATATTCAAGGCCCTCCTTTATTACAGGCTTTCATGAATCCCCTCACCCAGATAGCTGCTCCAATCAGGCTCCAGTTCTCTGTTGCTGAGACAGCCACGAACCACATTGAGGCAGAAGCCCTGGCAGGGCTTAAGTAAGGGGACCCCCTGACAAAAGGGGCAGCCAATCAGACGCATCAGAGCCTTGCGACAGCCCTCAGACACCTGCACCTGGGGGTAAAGAACACAGCTGTGTCATCCACAAACACTCTGGCTGCTCTCAGCTAACCCTGGTGCTGGGCACAGAGAGAAGTCAAATATCCAACTACACCTTCTTCAGGTTCTGTTTGGGGAGCTGGATGTCAGTACCTAGGGTTGGTGAGCCCACCCAGCAGCAGGTGATACTACAAGACTGCTATAGATCTGAGGACAGAAGTTACTAGGGGACAGGTCACAGATACTGTTTCATGGGAGTAGAACTAGAGAAGCAGTTGGAGGTCTGAGATGATTCCAGAACAAGAATGAGCCCATGATAGTTGGGGAGGGAAAAGACAGTGAGGCAGGAGGTGGGGCTGGAAGGTCAGGGGAGGATTGGAGGTGAGAGGCCAAGCCAGGAATATGGCCTTTAGTAACAGGGAAGGGGAATCCCTGAGGGGTTCTAGAGGATCCAGAGGGGCCCAATACTCCAATCCTGATTGCTATGGAGATGAGTATGCCCTTGGGGACTAGCAAGGGCTGTGAGTCTTCAGAGGGCCGGAGAGGGTCAGGGATGTAGGAGACCATGGATCATGATCCGGGGCAGACTTTAGCCCCCTCCTTGGGACACGAGGGCTCGGAGGCCAATATGGGCAGGCCCCAGCCCTCTCTTCCCAGCTGGTGCTTGAATTTTCCTTGTGAGGCCTTTCCCACTTCTGTCCCTCCCTCCCTGAGTCTTGCCCACATTCAAGCCCTCTAACCTTAAGTGCCTCACTGATCACCTCTCTTCCAGTCTCTAGGCTGTCGGTAAAGGCCCGGGCAGCCACAAGGGCCCGGGTTATCTGGGGTAAAAGAAAGAAGGGGAGAAAAATCACAGGTTGTCATGAGTCAGTCAAGACTGGGGCCAAGAGATTGTACTAAAGGGACAAGCAGTAGGGGTTAGGGCTGTGAGATTTTCTTAGGATGAGGAGAGTGTCTGGTGGTATAGAAAGAGGCAGGTTCAAGTGGCTCACAGGAATTATAGTCTAAAAGGATTAGGGGAACTAGGTTTGGGAGGAGACGGGGGGACTGTGTTATACATGGCTTGTAGATAGAATGTGTATCAGAACTAACACTGAACTTGAAGCCAGAAGACCTCGGTGTGAGATACAGCTTTGCCACTTGTACTGTCTGTGAGACCTTAACCTATAGAATCCTGTTTTCCCTTCTGTAAGATAAAGATAACTACCTTGAAGAGTTATGATGACAGTTAAATGCCATATTATATGTGAAAATGCCTGTTAAATATTGAATGCCTAGGCTCTGCGCCTGTACCTTAAGCGGCTAAGGCGCCAGCCACATATACCTAAGATGGCGGGTTCGAATCCAGCCCTGGCCCACTAAAAACAACAATGACAGCTGCAACCAAAAAATAGCCGGGCGTTGTGGCGGGTGCCTGTGGTCCCATCTACTTGGGAGGCTGAGGCAGGAGACTTGCTTGAGCCTAGGAGTGGGTGGTTGCTATGAGCTTTGATGCCATGGCACTCTACCCAGGGCAACAGCTTGAGGCTCTGTCTCAAAAAAAAAAAAAAAATATATATATATATATATATGTATATATATATATAGAATGCCTAATTCCTGTTTAGTTGAACCAAAGAAAGTTCATGCCTGTAATCCTAGCACTCTGGGAAGCTGAGGCAGGAGGATCGCTTGACCTCAGGAGTTCCAGACCAGTGTGAGCAAGAGTAAGATCCCATCTCTACTAAAAATGGAAAAGCTACCTGGGCTGGGTGGTGCTTGACTGTAATCCCAACTACTTGGGAGGCTGCAGCAGGAGGATTACTTGAGCCCAGAACTTTGAAGTTGCAGTGAACTATATTGATAGTGAGACTCTCAAAAAAACAAAGAGTTGGCAGAAAGGTAGCTGGGGGCCAAGGGTAAATAAATGTGTGAAAGAAGCCACAGAATGGGGGTAAGGGTGTCCACTTAAAGGAGACCTAGGAGCATTGGGTCAGGTAGGGGTGACTGAGGCTCGAGATAGGGGTCACCAGGTCAGAGATGATGCAATGCAGTGTGTGAGGGTGTCACCAGGTCAAGGGTGACTGGAGCACATTAGTTTGGAGGTGAGTAGTGCACAATTTAGAGGTCACTAGATCAGAGGTGACTGAAGCTCAGGCCTCAGGAACCCTCACCTGCAGGCGGAGTCGGCGGGGTGAGTCCCCGAAGGGCTGCAGAGAGCCATCAGTAGAGGAGGCGAGGCGCGAGAGGCAGAACAGGTAGTCAGGGGGAAAGCTGTAGTGTGGGTGCAGCAGGGGGAACGCTCTTTCCAGGAGCTGTGCCCAGAAGTCCACCAAGGTGTCATCCAACCCCTCACCAGACTTCTCATAGAAGTCCCGCAGCCGAGAGAACAGGCCATTGAATATGAGGGCGTGCTGGGCATACAGGCGGCCGTAGGAGTGGGAGAAGAGCTGGGTCAGGGAGTGCTGGGCTACTGAGAGCATGTCCCGAAAAAACTCTGCGGTAAATGCAGGGAATGGATGGGGTGAGGCCAAGAGGGATGGGAAGGAGAGAGAAGGGAAAAGACAAGTGAAGTCAGAAACTGGGAATGGGGGAGGGCAGAGCCCTGCAGAGACTCTGATCCCATCTACTTGGGAGGCTCAAGCAGGAATGCGGGGCTAAGCCAGGACTGGGAGGGAATAGAGTACCTTAGGGATGGAGTAGGGAGTAGGGACAGGAAGCCTGCTGTGGTCATGAGCACATAGAAGAGGTGTGAAGCCAGGCTTGGAAAACCCAGGTCCTCACCATTAAATTTTCTGTGCTGGACAGCCAGGGTATGAACCAGGAAGGAGCTGTTGTCCTCCATCAAGCTTCGAAAGGTGGCTTCAGACTCTTTCATCAGCCTCTGCTCTATTTCACTGGAACAGCAGGTGTACTCCTGGGAACAGACCCGGAGGTGCTCACCTGGACAGGGAAGATATAGAGGAATGGTAGGAAGTGACACGAAATTCCTTTTACATGTCACCTATCTCAGAGTGGGGAGAATTCCTTCTCTTCTATCTGTCTGGTGTCTTTTCTATTGTCTGCTCCCTCATCCCCACCTGACTGAATTCCCTCACCCATCCCAAGTCCACTCCCGTTTGCCATGGGATCACCTATTTGACAAGTGCCCCGAAGGACAAATTAGTGGTTGGAGTGTCCTCAGGTAACCTTCCCCAACATCACACACCCTGACCTTAAAGGATTTGTAGGACAGCTTCTATAGGATGAAGAATGGGATGTGGTGGGGTGGGATTACTTGGTGAGCACGAAATATCATAGAAGGGGCTCAGAGAAATACCGAAGAGAACATGGCTGTGAAGAAAGAAACACATGGGGGGTTGCTAATTATGAGGAAGGGATTCCTGGGGGTGGTGGTGAGTAAGACAGCTATTCTGTGCACAGGAAGGTTATTGTGACCACGTTAAGGAAGTTACAGGAGGAGAGGCATTATTATGGGATGAAAAAATGATCGTAACGGTCACTCTGAAAGGGAACAGAGTTATTGTGAGATGGGGCGGACCCGCCCCCGCCCTCCACCCCCAATTCTCTAATCTTCCTTTCTCCTCACCTGAGATCATGGCGGGAGGGATTAGGTTTAAGCTATATCCTCGGGACCCCAGCGCCTCCCGGGTTTCTGCACAATTCCGGATGACCTTTGCCTCGCTCCCCAGTCCGGGACCAGGACCCGGACACAGAGGCAGCAGCAGAAGCAGGAGGGGTCGCAGCGAGGACATAGCTGCAGCCACCCTGGGGCGGCAAAGTAGGTCCTAAGCAGGAAATAAGAGCCGCTCAAACTCGGAAATCCGGTTTTCCGCCGCGGGACTGAGAAAGAGCTCGACCCCTGAAAACTGAATACAGAGCACGATAGCTGGACTAGGCGGCATCTGCCAAGACAATGGGAGCCCGGAGCCGGACCGGGGGCAGGGCCCGAGGTGAGGTCCGGCCAATGAAGTTAAGGAGCCGTCCTCGGGGGCGGAGTCAATGGAGAAGTTAAGCCAATGTAGCGAGGAATCTCGGGAAGGGGGCGGGACACAGCCGTACTAAAGGAGGTTGGTGGAATAGGGGCGTGGTTAATCCGGATCAAGAGGCGGGGCCTGGGTAAAACCCACCCTATGGCAGTTGAGAAGCCAAATTGAAGAGGCTACTGAGAGTCTAATACGAAGTCTGCTGTATGGAAGGGGTATATTGGGGGCAAAGGGATGGGGTGGAGCAGGGCTAAAGTTGGCGGCCCGCGTGCCTGAGCCCACGTGACAGTACTGCACGCTCCAAAGCTCGCTGCCGCACGAGGCTGTAGAGCCGCGCGAATGGAACGTGGTAAGCACGAGCTCACACACTCCCAAACCTCGCGACAATTACTAGCCCTGGGGCGAGCCGTTGGGCTTGCGCCTGCGCACAGCGCGCCTCGTGCCTTCCCGCTTTTTTTCTGCCCTTTTTCACCAGCGGAAGGGAAACGGAGGGTGTCTGTGCCGAAAGTGGCGTGACCACAGAAGCCTGAGGGACCTGAGGCTGTGACCTTGCTTGAATCCTGCTCAGTCAGAAGTCGCTCTTCCGGACTCGGACAGTGAGGCTCCTCTTTGACCCAAGAATACCCTGCCCCGACCCTCCTGACCCTGACAGGAGGAGCCTCCCTAGTCGGGGTCTCAGTGGCTTCTCCACCAGAGCTGGAGAATCCCGTCTCCAGGCCCCAAGAGCGGTGGGAAGGCTCCTTAGACCAAAGAAGCTTACCACAGTCAGTCGTGGATAACACCTTGGAAACCAGAACGCGTGCCTTTTACTCTTTAAGCGTTTCCAGCACCGTTCCAGTGGGCCCTCCACCCCCAAATCATTAAGAGCTTCCTATTACAGTCCTGTGTAATCAGGTCCTGGCCTTCTAGAAATAAAGTCTGGGGTCCTTGATCTAAATTTCCTTTCCAGGCCTCTGAGGAGGGGTGTGTGTGAAGCTGCCCAGGTGTATGCCTTGCTCGGTTCTTAAGAGCAACAACAACCTCCCACCCCCACCCCGGACCCAGTTTCTGGGGCCAAGAGTGTCTTTAATCTCTTAATACCTTAGGTCAACTCTTTGTCTTATTTTTTTGTGCTCCACCTAAGTTCCTGAATAGTAGTTCCCTTGGAAAGAAAGCGACTGACTGGTCAGGGTTGAGGGTGAGCAAAGGGTGTGGATAAAGGTGGAAAAAGGAGCTTTTTTCTCTCTCTTTCCCCAGCTGGATCTCCATGCCTACCCTGCGTTCTTCCTCCTCCCAGCTTCATAGCTCCTCTTCCCCAAGCAGTGTGTCCTCCCCACTGCAGATAGCGGCAGGTGGTGCCCAGAGGGTTTTGTCTGCATCTTCCAGATCCTCTGCCAACCTGGCCTGTGATGACCGGGACTCAGAGCCTGCTGCAGAGGGGTAAGTGGAGTTGATGAGAAGTTGCATTGTGTGGCCACCTCCTGTACCTCAGCAGCTTTTCCCTCTATCATTTTCCTGCATCTATGGTAATATTCACAATACTATTTGAAAACATCAGAAGTGCTATATTGGTTCAGACAGTGATTTCTCCTTCCCACCTCCTTTTTTGTTGGCAGTTCTACATGTTGTAGACCAGTGGTTCTCAACCTGTGGGTTGTGACCCACAGGAATTGTATTAAAGGGTTGAGGCATTAGGAAAGTTGAGAACCACTGTTGTAGACCTTAAGAATGGTATATTCAGGCTCGGCACCTGTAGCTCAGGCGGCAGGTGAGCTGGCAGGTTCAAATCCAGCCTGGGCCTGCCAGGCAATGACATCTACAACCAAAAAATAGCTAGGCGTTGTGGTGGGCACCTGTAGTCCCAGCTACTTGGGAAGCTGAGGCAAGAGAATTGTGTAAGCCCAGGAATTGGAGCTGTGATGCCATGGCACTCTACTCAGGGCAACAGCTTGAGGCTCTGTCTCAAAAAAATAAAAAGAATGGTATGTTCAGGGTGGCGCCTGTGGCTCAAGTGGCTAAGGCGCTAGCCACATACACCTAAGGTGTCGGGTTTGAATCCAGCCTGGGCCCACCAAAAACAACAATGATGGCTGCAGCCAAAAAAATAGCCAGGCGTTGTGGTGGACACCTGTGGTCCCAGCTACTTGGGAGGCTGAGGCAGGAGACTCGCTTGAGCCCAGGAGTTGGAGGTTGCTGTGAGCTGTGATGCCACAGCACTCTACCCAGGGGGATAGCTTGAGGCTATGTCTCAAAAAAAAAAAAAAAAAAACAAAGAGCAAAAAAAAAAAAAAAAAAGAATGGTTTGTTAACCCGGGCCAAACTGCACCAACAACAAAAACAAAAATAGCCTGTGTGGTGGGCGCTTGTAGTCCCAGCTACTCAGGAGGCTGAGGCAAGAGAATCTCCTAAGTCCAGGAGATGGTGGTTGCTGTAAGCTGTGATGCCACAGCACTCTACCTGGGGCAGTAAAGTGAGACTCTGTCTCTTAAAAAAAAAAAAAAAGGTATATCCTGTTTTGAACCCATCATTCATCTTTTTTCTTTTTTTAATTGCAGTTTGGCCAGGCCCAGGTTTGAACCTGCCACCCATGTGGGGCCAGCACCCTACTCACTGAGCCACAGGCACTGCCCCCCATCATTCATTTTCTTATGTAAACTTTTCTTGAACACATTTCTGTGTTTGGTATGGACAACCTCTGGTGGGGCTGGGAGGCAAATGAAGTATAGAGTCCTTTATTTGTTGCCTGACAAATTATATATATAATTGCTGTCTTTTGGTTCTCTTCCTTGGGGGATTTTTGTAAGCAGTTCTGTCTCTCATATGAGTTTATTCTATGGAAGTTATAATAGTATTATCTTGGTTTTTAAAAATCTTTCCAGGAAAAAACTAATCTAAAAAATATGCTTTATCGATTGGTTATTTTAATTGGTCTTCTCTGATCTTTTTGTTTCTCTTAGTGCTACTGTTGGGGATCAGATTATAACCGTGTTAAACATTTTACTCTAATAAGACATGATGATATTTCGAAGGGTGAAATTTAACTCCTGGTACCTGTTAATCTCCTGTTTATGGATGGGTGATACATGACTTCCTGAGCCATGCTTATTTTTTTTCTCCGTGTAGAACAGTGATCGGCCTGCTTAATTGAAAATCATTTGACTTTTCATGTTCAGAAAGAATGTTAGGAAGGGTTGCCCTTCATCCACCTCAGTTCTTCATCTTGATTGTTTTCACGTGAAAGCCTTTAAGACCTCTGTACTTCCTAGTAATAGTAAGCTCATCTCTCCTTAAAATTTGAATGTTGTGGCTCAGCGCCTGTGGATCAAGCAGCTAAGGCGCCAGCCACATACACTGGACCTGGCAGGTTCGAATCCAACCTGGGTCTACCAAACAACAATGACAACTGCAACCAAAAAGCCGGGCGTTGTGGCAGGTTCCTCTAGTCCCAACTACTTGGGAGGTGGAGGCAGGAGAATTGCTTTAGCCTAGGAGTTGGAGATTGCTGTGAGCTGTGATGACACAGCACTCTACCTAGGGTGATAGCTTGAGGCTCTGTCTCAAAGAAAATTTTTGAATGTTGTTCTCATGGGGAATAGGGTACAGTTAGAGACAAAGAGAATTTATAATTCATTAACCCTTTACGTAGAGGGAATGGGATGTTTGTATTTAAGGAGAATCTACTTCCTCATAGGGATAGTGACTCTTTGTCTGCTGATGAAGGCAGTGACTTTGAAGAAAGCTTGAGACGTAGCGTGAAGAAGAGAACAGCAAAACGACCACTCAAAACAACCCCAGTGAGTCAGTTCTGTTTTGGTTTTGAATCTGGTTTGAGAAGTGGCAAAAGAAAAACCTAGAAGAGAAGCTCCGGTGTTATGGTTAATGGAAAGACAGGACTCACAGAACGTTAAGGGACAGAAGTAGGAAGAGGACAAACTTTGAAAAGAAAAGAGTAAGTGATGGGGATATGGAGATACAGGACTAAGCAAGACTCAGGGCTTTTTTAAAGGATAAAGTTTGCAGTAATAGTTCACAACAACATAAAATCAGTTATTTCAGGTCTGAGTCAGTAACTCAATCTGCTGTGGAATTGGCAGCTTAAGCCTATGTAGTAATGATGAGAGCATTAATATCACTTTCACTTTTTTCATATTATTTACTAGGTGGCAAAACATCCAAAGAAGGGGTCCCAGATGGTACGTGATAATGATTGGAAAGAGTCAGAGCCATCAGCCAACAATCTATTTGATGCTGTGAAAGCTGCCAAAAGTGATATGCAGGTAACAGGTATCTCACTCTGTTGCCCTGGGTGGGTGCTGTGGCATCATATCTCACAGTCCTGGGCTCAAGCAATCCTTTTGCCTCAGCCTCCCGAGTAGCTGGGACTACAGGTGTGTGCTGCCAGGTCTGGCTAAGTTTTATCTTTTTTTTTTTTTTTAAGAGATGAGACTCTTGCTTAGGCTGGTTTTGTAATCCTGAGCTCAGGTAATCCTCCCACCTCAGCCTCCCAGAGTGCTAGGATTACAGGTGTTAGCTATTATGCCTGGCCTCACCTCTGTTTCTTTTAATTTTCTTTCTTTCTTTCTTTTCTTTCTTTTCTTTCTTTCTTCAGAGCCTCAAGCTGTTACCCTGGGTAGAGTGCCATGGCATTACAGCTCACGGCAACCTCCAACTCCTGGGCTCAACCAATTCTCCTGCCTCCGTCTCCCAAGTAGCTGGGACTACAGGTGCCCGCCACAATGCCTGGCTGTTTTTTGGTTGCAGCCATCATGTTGTTTGATGGGCCCAGGCTGGATTTGAACCCAACAGCTCAGGTGTGTGTGGCTGGTGCTTTAGTTGCTTGAGCCACAGGCGCCGAGCCACACCACTATTTCTTTTCTTTTTTTTTTTGGCCAGGGCTGGGTTTGAACCTGCCACCTCCAGCATATGGTGCTAGCGCCCTACTCCTCTGAGCCACAGACACTGCCCTTCACCACTATTTCTTGATCTCACATTTTGTAAGGTGGAAAGATAAGGTGTCTGCACACTTGTTTTTTTTTTTTTTTTTTTTTTAGACAGAGTCTCACTCTGTTGCCCAGGTTGGAATGCTGTCAACCTAGTTTATAGCAACCTCAGACTTCTGAGTTCAAGCAGTCCTCCAGCCTCAGCCCCTCTAATAGCTGGGACTACAGGTGGCTGCCACGATGCCCAGTAAGTTTTCTATTTTTAGTGGAGACAGGGTCTCCTTCTTGCTCAGGCTGGTCTTAAACTCATGAGCTCAAGCAGTCCTCCCACCTCAGCCTCCCAGAGTGTTAGGATTATAGCCATTTAGTTTATAAATACACATACACAGGGGTGGCGCCTATGGCTCAGAGGAGCAGGGTGCAGCTCCATATGCTGGAGGTGGCGGGTTCAAACCCAGCCCTGGCCAACAAAACTGCAAAAAAAAAAAAAAAAGAATACACATACAAATTTTTTGTAAATAATCTTTTTTTGTTTCGACTGTTTTTGAGACTTTTTCAACCTTTGTTCTGATGTCTGATAGGATGCTTCTAGGTGTGAGTTTTCTTTTTATTTCTCGTGTTTGAGATCCATTAGCTTCTTGGTTCTAAAGATTGGTGTCTTTCAACAAGACATACATGAACAAGTATGGAAAATTTTTTCAGAAACTGTTTCTCATTTTATTATCTCTGGAATTTGTTGGACATTAGTAGAGCCTCTTGGTTTATTCTTCTCCATTTCCATTTTTTTTTTTCAAAGAGATTGGGTCTCTGTCAGCCAAGTGAGAGTGCAGTGATATTGTCATAATTCACTGCAACCTTGAACATTTGGCTCAATTGATCCTCTTGTGTTAGCTTTTCAAGTCACTGGGACTACAGGTGCATGCCGCTGCACCCAGATAAATTTTTTTTTTTATATTTCCTAGAGACAGGGTCTTTCTATATTGCCAGGGTGGTCTCCAATTTCTAGCCTCAAGCATTCCTTCTTTGCACCCCTCAAAGTCCTGGGATTACAGGTGTGATATACCATGCCTGGCTTCCATGTCTCTTAATATCTTCCTCATTAGTCTCTCTTGACTGTATTTTGGATAATTTCCTTGAGTCAATCTTTAGTTCACTCATCTTCTGTTCTATTAATCCTTTCGTTCCTTCTGGTGTATAGTGCTAGCCACGTTCATTGAGACTGGTGGGTTCAAACCCAGCCTGGGCCAGCTAAACAACAATAATTGCATGCCACATACACTGAAGGTGGTGGGTTCGAAACTGGCCTGGGCCAGCTAAAAGAATTGCAACAAAAAAATAGCTGGGCGTTGTGCTGGGCCCCTATAGTCCTAGCTCCTGAGGGTGAGGCAAGAGAATCGCTTAAGCCCAAAAGTTTGAGGTTGCTATGGGGCTGTGTTGCCACGGCACTCAACCAAGGGCAACATAGTGAGATTCTGTCTCAGAAAAAAAAAATTGTACTATATTTTTCACTTCTATAAATTTTATTTGGCTCATTTTCAAATTTGTGTTCTTCTACTTTCAGACATTTCTTGTATTTCTTTAGTTGTACTACTAAACATGGTCGTGTTATGTTTGTGATAGTTTTATTGTCTATCCTTTGTAACTATCATTCTGCCATCAGTGCCTTGTTTCTTTGCTTTATTAGGTTTTACTATAAGCTTCTCATTTTCCCTGAAGCTCTATGTGTTGGAATTCTTTGAGGCCTAGATTGAAGGTGGGGTTTTTTTGTTTGTTTGTTTTGCAGTTTTTGGCCAAGGCTGGGTTTGAACTCACCACCTCCAGCATATGGGGCTGGCGCCCTACTCCTTTGAGCCACAGCGCTGCCCTGAAGGTGGGTTTTTTTTTTTTTTTTTTTTGAGACAGAGCCTCAAGCTGTCCCCCTGGGTAGAGTGCCGTGGCATTACAGCTCACAGCAACCTCCAACTCCTGGGCTCAAGCGAGTCTCCTGCCTCCACCTCCCAAGTAGCTGGGACC
>CAUYTI010009272.1:0-53413 GCA_963575145.1 Galago senegalensis
TTCTTTTTTCTTTTTTTTGAGACAGAGCCTCAAGCTATCCCCCTGGGTAGAGTGCCATGGCATCACGCTCACAGCAACCTCCAACTCCTGGGCTCAAGCGAGTCTCCTGCCTCAGCCTCCCCAGTAGCTGGGACTACAGGCGCCCACCACAACGCCTGGCCATTTTTTTTTTGGTTGCAGCCATCGTTGTTTTGGCGGCCCAGGCTGGGAATTCGAACCCGCCACCTTAGGTGTATGTGGCTGGCGCCTTAGCCACTTGAGCCACAGGTGCCGAGCCAGATCCGTGGTTTTCAACGGGTGTGCTGTGAGAGGATCTTAGTTGTGCTGCAAAAAAATTTTAAGATCATTAAATTATTTTTGAAAGACGTTCAAAGCACTGTAAGTATATATATTTTTTAACTCTTTTTTCTTCTTTTTTTGAGACAAAGTCTCACTGCCACCCTGGGTACAGTGGCATGGTGTCACAGCTCACAGCAACCTCAAACTCTTGGGCTTAAGCCATCCTCTTGCTTCAGTCTCCCCAGTAAGTGGGACTACAGGTGTCCGTCACTATGGCCCACTAGTTTTTGTTTTGTTTTGTTTTTATAGTAGAGATGAGGTCTCGCTCTTGCTCAGGCTAGTCTCAAACTCGTAACCTCAAGCGATCCACCTGCCTTGGCCTCCCAGAGTGCTGGGATTACAGGCGTGAGCCACCACACCTGGCCCTTTTTTACTCTTTTTTTTTTTTTTTTGATCAACATAGTTTAAGTGTGCTGTTGCGGAATTTTAACTATGAGTTCAAGTGTGCCGTGAGGTAAAAAGCCTGAACAACACTGATGTAGTTTGGTCTTAAATTTTCCTTACCAGTGCACTGTAACTCACGGCATCCTTTCTAATTAAAGTGGCAAGGGCAGGGCCTCCTGTCTTTGGAGTTTTTCCATTTAGGAGAGTAGTCACTTCCAAGGTAGAATTATAATCACTAATCCACTTCTTTGGAAGTGGATTTAATGCTCTTCTGCTCTTCTTCGAATGCCAGAAGAGCGTTAAATAATTTTCAGAACATCTTCTTTATACCACATAGGGATTCATCAGTATGAAAATGGTAACTAGGACTCTGACTGCTTAACAAGTGGGTTTTGAAGCACCGCCATCAATTTAATTTTGCATTGTCACCCCCACAGACCAAAGGGCTTCATAACACAGCTGCCAAAAAAAGACAACAGTATATCCTAATTTATGCTTTAAATGAGATGCCATTCAGGTCACAAAAGACACTCTTCTCAAGGGAACGTAAAGGTCTGCAGGAGTATGTGACGTTCCTGGCGTGTGGCCTTTTTGATGAGGATGGTGTCAGTGAGCGGAATGAAGTGGGCAGACCTTTCTGGTGTCTGTCCTTTTAATCTGGAAAGCCACAGATGTGTTCTTTAGATGGAATTGCTGTAAAAACATTTTTTTCTCCTTTCATAAGAAGACATTAGCTAATGACAGACATTTTAGCAGTTTCTGGTTTATTTGTCATAAACAGTGATAGCTTCTAATGAATTAAGGCAATCTCTTGATGCTTTCTAATCCGAGGCCCAAACTTTTATAGAATGCAGTCAGGTTGAGAGGAATCTTAAGACAGTGATGTTTGATGCCCGTGAGGAATTGAAGTTCAGCTCCCCACTCTGGGACCAGTCCGCAGGTGGGGAGAGAGTCAGAGGCAACCTGAGCAGCTGAGGCCCACAGGCTCCTCCCTGAATGGCAAGATTGCACACTCGCATCTTCCAGGTGGTGCTGTCCCGTTTCAAAGGTCACTTAATTACTAAGAGAGGTGACTCGTGCTGGATAAACAGTCATGCTCTTCACTTGCGTACGTGGGCCCAGCCTGATAAGCATCACATCCGCCACTCGCCAGAAGTCATCACAGAAGCCAGCAACACTCACACACTGATCTAACCCTAAAAGCTATCCCTCTCTTCATGACACGGGGGTTTCCATCCTGGGCTCAGGGACAGTGCTACCTACTTTAATGCTCACATAAGCTTGTAAAGCCACCTTCCCGTGATATTGTGTGGTTTAGATATAAATACACAAACACAGGGGATCAGTTCCGGGTCCCTCCATACTAAAAAGTGAGAACAGTCAAGTTTCTGGTAAGAGATGGTTTAGTATTTGCATCTGCATATCCTCCCGTATACTTTAAATCCTATCTAGATTACTTATAATCCCAAATACCATGTAAATTCTATGTAAATAGTTGGTAGACTGTATTGATTTTATATGTACTCTTTTTTAATGGTTGTGCTATATTTTTTAAAGATTTTTTTATTAAATCATAGCTGTGTACATTAAGGCACTCACGGGGAACAGTGTGGTGTTTTCATAAACCTTTTGAAATACTCTCATCAAACTGGTTAATGTAGCCTTCATGTCATTTTCTTAGTTATTGAGTTAAGACATTCATGCTCTGCTTTTAGAAGGATTCACTTGTACCCTTGTAGGATAAATCATAGAGGTGACCCCACCAATCACCGTCCCTCCACCCATCCACCCCCTCCCCTCCCTTCTCCCTTTCCCCTCCCCATATTCTAAGGCTATAATTAGGTTATAACATTCCCATGAAAGCTATAAATTAGTTTCAAAATAGGGCTGTGTACATTGGATACTTTTTCTTCCATTCTTGAGATACTTTGCTAACATTTTCCAGTTCTATCCATGTAAACATGAAGGAGGTAAAGTCTCTATCCTTCTTTAGGGCTGTATAATATTCCATGGTGGAAATATGCCACAACTTATTAATCTATTCGTGGATTGATGGGCACTTGGACTTCTTCCATGACCTAGCCATTATGATTTGGGCTGCAATATAAACTTTCTGATACAAATATCTTTGTTGTAATGTGATTTTTGGTCTTCTGGATATGTACTTAATAAAGGAATTGCAGGATCAAATGGCAGGTCTATTTTTAGTTCTCTAAGTGTTCTCCAGATGCCTTTCCAAATAGAATGAATTAATTTGCATTCCCATCAGCAGTGTAGAAGTGTTCCCTTTTGGTTGTGCTATTTTTTATTGTTTTTTCCCCCCCGAATATTTTAAATCTCTGTTTGAATCTGCTGATAGGGAAACCAGGGACGTATTTCTCTGTACACACTGTAAAGAGAGAGAACTATTTGACATCCTTTAGCTTTAACCTGGTCATAATGCCAATAATAGTTGGTTTTCTTCCAGGTATGTACACATTGGATATTTGTGACCAAACAAATAGGAAAAAGCCCAAAGAAAACAAATGTACCTGGTTAACTTGCAGACCTCTATTATTAGTAAACAGACCACTGTGTTCCTTCACTGTCCTTGAACTTGTAGTTGTAGGATCTGTTTTTTATGTAAGCCTGTTGTTCCTCTGTTCTCATTCTTTTATTTCCAAGGTGGCATTTGAGTGACCTTTACATTGTACTGTATTCTCCATCACGACATAAAAGCACTGTGGAGACAGTACTCACCACGCTGCACCCAGATTGCAGTCCCCCATGGCTACTGTGGCTCAGTGAAAGGCTTCTTGCTGAGTGTCGCCTACATTGCTCAGATTTCCGGCACACACCTGGTCTGTCTCACATACTGGACGTGTCTGCAAAAGAGATGAGCTGGCTGTCCCCAGGTGCTCTTTTTTGAGCTGTGCAGTGTATCCCAGTGTGTCAGATACTTTATGTCACTGTCAGTATTATTAATACTGTTCCAAAGATTAGGGTCTTGAAAATATCCAGCCAAGTTTTAATAAAGTATTAGTACAGAAAAATCAAAATTGTATTTGGAACTGGAAAGAGGAATGGACACCAAACCTTTTTTTTTTTGAGACAGAGCCTTGAGCTGTCACCCTGGGTAGAGTACTCTGGCATCACAGCTCACAGCAACCTCCAACTCCTGGGCTCAAGCAATTCTCCTGCCTCTGCCTCCCAAGTAGCTGGGACCACAGGCACCCGCCACAACACCTGGCTATTTTTTAGTTGCAGCCATCATTGTTGTCTGGTGGGCCCGGGCTGGATTCGAACCCACCAGCTCAAGTGTATGTGGCTGGCTCCCCAGCCGCTTGAGCCACAGGCGCCAAGCCGACACCAAAGCTTTTTATGACACTTTCGACTTGTTTTCGGTGACTTCATACCTTTCCAGATCCCTTGTCTGTTCCAGGTAACACGCTTGGGAATTGTGATAAGAAGAAATTAAAGCCTGTGTGTTGGCTGTCAACACTTGAAAACTGAGATGTTAAAGCACATGATCCAGCTGGCATTCTTCCTTTCTTTGGGAGGCCAGGCCGTTCTCTGCTCCCCCCTCCCCATCTTCCCTTCTCTCACTCCTTGCTCCCTGCTCTCTCTCTCATCTCTTCCCTCTCTCGAATAATAAATAGTATATCATGTGTAATGATCAAATCCGGGTAACTGGATATCTATCGCACGCACATTTTCTTTGTGTTGCAAAAATTATAATTCTTCTCTTGTAGCTATTTTGAGCTAGACAATAAATTATTGTTGACTATGATTTTTGTACTGTCCTATCAGACAGTGGTGTTTTTATTATTTTGTGAGAAGAAAAAACAGATATCAGGAGAAGCTAACTAACTCGCCCAAGGTCACATCACCAGTGAGTAACAAATCTGGGCTGTGACCTTGGTCTGCTCCCAGTAGAGCACTATTTTGTCATAGCAAACTGGTCTGAGTTCTACTTCCCAAGTTTAATTTATGAAGCTTACTGTATTTATCGGGGTTTCAGTTTTCAAAGTCGTATGTTAGCTGGATCGAAAATGGACTTGTCATTATAGCATCTGGTTTAATATAAGAGTTGACACTAAACGGTATTTTATTGACTGAGTGACTATCTCATGGATAATTTTGCCTAATGTACAATAAAAATACAGATAAATCCCGCTAGTACAAATGAATGAACAAGAAAATGAGGGGGGACGGGGAGCAGGAAAGGGATATTGTTAAAAACTACAGAAAAGGGGAGTTTGGCAAAGTTATCGCCTCCTAACTATAATTTTGTATATTATAAACCTATTTCTTTTTTTTTATTTTTTATTAGATCATATCTGTGTACATTAATGCTATCATGGGGTACAGAGTGCTGTTGCTATATACAATTTGAAATACTTTCATCCAACTAGTTAACATAGCCTACATGTCATTTTCTTAGTTATTGTGTTAAGACATTTATATTCTACATTTAGAGAGATTCACATGTACCCTTATAGGATAAACCATAGGTGTAATCCCACCAGTCACCCTCCTTCTACCCACCCTCCCTCATCCCCTCCCCTCCCTCTCCCCTTTCCCCATATTCTTGGGCTAAAATTGGGTTATAGTTTTCCTATGAAAGCTATAAATTAGTTTCATAGTAGGGCTGAGTACGTTGGATACTTTCTCTTCAATTTTTGAGATACTTCACTAAGAAGAATATTTTCCAGCTCCATCCATGTAAACATGAAGGAGGTAAAGTCTCCATCTTTCTTTATGGCTGCATAGTATTCTATGGTATACATATACCACAATTTATTGATCCATTTGTGGGTCAATGGACATTGGGCTTCTCCATGACCTAGCAATTATGAATTGGGCCACAATGAACATTCTGATACAAATATCTTTATTGTAGTGTAATTTTTGGTCTTCTGGATATATACCTAGTAGAGGAATTATAGGATCAAATGGCAGGTCTATTTTTATTTCTCTAAGTGTTCTCCAGATGAACAAAACCATGCCAGCATCTCTGATTTGGGGATTTTGTGATATGGGCTAATCTTATTGGTGGTAGATGATATCTCAAAGTAGTTTTGATTTGCATTTCTCTGATGATTAAGGATGGTGAGCATTTTTTCATATATCTGTAGGCCATACGCCTGTCTTCTTCAGAGAAGTTTCTCTCCAAGTCCTTGCCCACCCTGAGAGGGGATCACTTGTTCTCTTCTTGCTAATATGTTTGAGTTCTCTGTGGATTCTGGTTATTAAACCTTTGTCGGAGACATAACCAGCAAATATCTTCTCCCATTCTGAGGGCTATCTGCTTGCTTTATTTACTGTGTTCTTGGCGTTGCAGAAGCTTTTTAATTTGATGAGGTTCCAGTAGTGTATTTTTAATGTTGCTTCAATTGCTCGGGGGGTCCTCCTCATAAAATTTTCGCCCAGGCCTATTTCTTCAAGTGTTTTCCCTACACTTTCTTCTAGTATTTTTATAGTTTCATGTCTTAAATTTAAGTCTTTAATCCAGTGAGAGGTGAGAGTCTATCTTATTTAATGGTGAAAGGTGTGGATCTAGTTTTAGTCTTTTGCAGGTCACCAGCCAGTTCACCCAGCACCATGTTTTTAATTGCCTTGTTGAAGATCATATAGCAGTAAGTGGCTGCGTTCATCTCTTGCTCTCTGTTCTGTTCCATACATCTACCTCTCTGTTTTTTGTGCCAGTACTATGCTGTTTTGATCACTATGGATTTATAATATAGCCTGAGGTCTGGTAGCATGATTCCTCCTGCTTTGTTTTTATTTCTGAGTAATGTCTTGGCTATTCGAGGTTTTTTTCTGATTCCATATAAAACGAAGCATTATTTTTTCAAGATCTTTAAAGTATGACAGTGGAGCTTTAATAGAGATTGCATTAAAATTGTATATTGCTTTGGGTAGTATGGTCATTTTAACGATGTTAATTCTTCCTAGCCATGAGCATGGTATGTTTTTCTGTTTGTTAACATTTTCTGCTATTTCTTTTCTTAGAGTTTCATAGTTCTCTTTATAGAGATCTTTCATGTCCTTTGTTAGGTAAACTCCCAAATATTTCATCTTTTTTGGCACTGCTATAAACGGAATAGAATTCTTGACTATTTTTTTAGCTTGACAGTTGTTGGATATATATAAAGGCTACTGATTTATGAGTGTTGATTTGTAACCTGAGACGCTACTGTATTCCTTGACCACTTCTAAGAGCTTTGTAGTAGAATCCCTGGTGTTTTCCAGGTATACAATCATGACAAAATATACTGCTTTAATATTTAGGTTATGTCCTAAGTATTTATCCAATGACTATGATTGGGTGTCTGCTGTGGTCCAGGCTGTGTTCAAAGTTCTGGATAAGTATCAGGGCACAAAAACAAAAAACCCTGATTTCACGGTATTTAAAAACTAGTTGTGAGAGACATTGAGTACATAACTGCAGGAGAATATCAAAACGGAACTCTTTCTTATTTTCCTTTTTTGCACAGTAGTCAAAAATATGAGTATCAGTTAAGGTCGGGGAACAAAACCGTGCCGTTTACAGTAACAGAGAATATTTGGTATAAGGACTCGGCAAACAGATGTGAGAGGGCTACAAATGAAGAGGGAGCGCGTGGGGAAAGATGGTACCAGAAACCGCAAGGAGCATCTGCCTCTCTGCGTCGTCGTCGTTGGGGGAAAAGAGAAGAGAATGAGCTTCCCAGAAACCAGCAAAGTAGAGGAGGCGCCGGGCAGAGCCAGGACCTGGACTTCTGCATGGGGGGCCAGCTGTTTGGTGTATTCCAGAGCTCAGAGGGAGCCCCCTGAGGCCTTGAGACCCAGCTCTCTTGGGAGGGGACTTGCTTAGCAGGTGAGATGTCTTTTGTGCCTGTCTGGGAGAGCAGAAAAAACTGGAGACTGAGCAACTGCGCCTGGAAACCAGGCAGCCAGCAGGGTGGAGGGCTGTTGCCGGGCAACTCTGGCTGGCTCCGGAAGCAAACAGAGGGGCGGTCCCTCCTCCCTCCACGGCCCTCCAGGCCCCCCCCGTGGGGTTTCCCATTAACAGAGCCACTTGGCAAAGGAGTGGTGTTGTTTGTAGAGACCCCACCCTCCCCACACAAAGCAGCATGTAGGAGGGGGAGTTTGGGTGGGAACAATGACCTGCCAAAAGGCTCAGTCCCAAATGCCTTAGCTGGCAGGGACTCCCGCCTTCTGGGACGTGCAGAAGTGACTGCATTTTCTTTTTATGGTGATGAGATACGCGTAACATAAAACGTACCATTTTAACCATGTTTAAGCTTAGGGTTCGGTGGCATGAAGTACAGTGACATTGTGTGGCCATCACCACCACTGATCTCCGGAACTTTTCATCTTCCCAAACTGAAACTCTGACCCCAGTGAACACCGGCTCCCCGTGCCCTCTGGCTGCAGCGGCCGGCAGCCACCCCTCTGCTTTGTGTCTCTGCATGCAGGAGCCCACCTTCTGTGACCAGCTTATTCACTTGGTGTGATGTCTTCCAGGTCTGACCGTGGTTGTAGCATGCGTGGGAGTTTCATGCCTATTTAAGCCGAACTAATCGGAAAGCTGGTTTTGTGACCTTTGGTCCGACACCCACGTGGAAGGACTTGGACACTGGGAAGAGGCTTTATTTGGAGAGATTTTATGGCCTCGTATGGATGCCCCTTTCCTCTGCCAAACCATGGGTGACATCTTAAGAGAGAGAGATGTTTCTTCCTGGCCAAGGGCTGGAGCTGTAGGAGGACCACACAGCAAGCTATCTGTGCTGTTAGCTGTTAAGAATCAGCCTTGCTCCTGAAAGACCTACAGGCTGGTGGAAGCAACCTAGGGCAGCAGGGAGCTGGCATCGTCTGGGAGACTAGGTGCCGGCCTACCAAAGCTGGACTTGCGAGGAAGTGAATGAGAGTGGAATTCTGAATTTCTTTTCTTTTACTCTTTTTTTACTATTTTTAAATTGTTATATTTAAAACAATTTTGTTTTATTTAAACAAAATATATAATATATATATTATATATATAATATATAATAACAATATATATATATTTTTAAACAAAATATATAATATATATAATATATAATAACAAAATATATATGTTATATTAATAACATAATATATAATATATATATAATATATAATAACAAAATATATTATATATATTTTGTTATATTTAAAACAATATGTTGCACATATTTGGGGTACATGTGATATTTTGATAGATGTCTACAGTGTACAGTGATCAAGTCAGGGTGACTGGGACCTGTCACCGTAGACATTTCTCTTTTTTTTTGCGTTGGGAGCATTACGGTCGGTTCTTGTGGCTCTTTTCTAATGTCAACTGGATGCTGCATATTAAACGAGATGCTGTCATGGCAAGTCCATTTTAAATCAGCTAATTCACAATTTGAAAATCAAAGCACCAGGCCAATTGTGATGTTTCACACCTGTAATACTAGCAGTCTGAGAGGCTGAGGCGGGAGGATCCCATGAGATCAGGAATTTGAGACCAGCCTAAGCAAGATCGAGACCCTATCTTTACAACAAATAGAAAAACTAGTCAGGCTTGTGGCGGGCACGTGTAATCCCAGCTACTCAGGAGGTGGAGGGAGGAAGATGGCTTGAGCCTAGGAGTTTGAGGTTACTGTGAGCTATGACACCACATTACTCTACCCAGAGCAACAGAGTGAGCCTCTGTCTCAAAAAAAAAAAAAAAGAAAGAAAAAGAAAGAAAGAAAAAGAAAACGGAAGCACCAACACAGTTCACTAAACTTCAACAATGTAACTTCAAAAGCAGAACTCACACCCTCACTGAAGATGGGTCGGAGGTGTATGTTAGTCCTGTACCAGGTGTAGGATCAACAAGACGGATGGCTGGGGCTTGGCCATCTTCTCATCTGGAGGGATGAAGAGATCACAGGTGAAAAATGCTAGAGGTGGGCGGCGCCTGTGTCTCCAAGGAGTAGGGCACCAGCCCCATATGCTGGAGGTGGCAGGTTCAAACCCAGCCCCAGCCAAAAAAAAGAAAAACAAACAAACAAAGAACGCTAGAGGTGAACACTCAGGGAACTGTTTGTTATAAGCAGCCAGCAGGACAACGGATCACCCATCAGGAAAGTGCAGGTGAGAGGTTCTCTGCCATGAGGGTCTGCAAAGAACCAAGGGAACATTCCACGTGCACCATAAAAACACGCCATAAAATAGAAAGCAGCCTTGAGTTCCTAGCATCCCAGGGATGACCGACTTCAGGTCACACCAGTAACAGTCAGAAAGGACTTGTCTGGTTCCCTGGCCTCTCCTCACCATCCCCCACTAACTACTGAGCTGGGAGTGCAGCCCACCAAAAGACCCCTCCAAGCCCCACCTTTCCCACCGCAGACTTCTCCATAGCAACAGGCCCATGCTAGGGATGAGAAGTCTCCAGTGGGAGTGACATTTGGGGCCTCGATTTTACACTGGGCAGGGAATATTAATTTTGGAAGTGGGAGCATTTGGGGAATACAGTGATTTGGAGAGCGTTTTATCACATAACAACGAATCAAAAAAATCTGTAGCCCTGCCCAAATTTCATTCAACGGCAGCAGAAGAATGAGCCCCACAGGATAGGTTTCCAGGGATATAAAGTTACCTGCAGATCCTGCTTGTTGCTCATGACAGTTTTGCAAGCAGATGCTTCAAGGGGTGGTGAAGTCCAGTACCAATAGGAGGCAGAGGGGTGCTGGCTGCCGTGCTGCCTCCTTGCAGTACAAGTCATGATTTGAGGTTGGTGGGAAGCAGAACCTGGGACTCCACCATACTACAATCTAAGTAAAACAAAAGCAGTTATTTCACTTCTCTTAGGGGAACGTGACCCAAGACAGCAGCAGGTGAAGCTTTTTATTTTTTGAAAATACCTCTCCTGGCAAAGCAGTTTGGTAGGGGCCATCCTACACTTCTGAGGTGGACAGATGTTTTATGATTACCTCAAAGATCATAAACCTAAAGTTGTTAGATCAGAGGAAAACCAACAAGTAGAGACAGCGTTTTTCAAAGAACTTTGCAATAAAAGGAAGCTGTTAGATTAGGGTTGAAACTAGACCGTGACCTGTGGTCGTGCATGAGAGGATCGGTGGTGGCATTTGTTTTTTAAGCTGAAATACTGACTTGTCCTTTTACACTAATGGGAAAGAGCCAATATTGAGGAGAAAGTTGATGATTGAGAGGAAAGCTAAGAATCTTGGAGGAGAGAAGCTGTTGATTTTCAAGAACATGGGATTCAGCATCGAGCCAGTAGGGTTTGCTATAAGCAACAGCTCAGACAGCTCATCGTCCTCCCCTTTCCAGGAGGACGGCATAGGAGAAGAGATACAAACAGATTAGTAGATTTCCTGGTCTGAGCCCGTGGAAATCAGAATGTTCCACTCCTCTGCATAATACACTTGATACTGGTATCAACATTTTATGGATCATATAATTGTTGAATAGACCTAAACTTACCCCAGAATAAAATTTAGAACTTATTATTTGTCTCTTTATTCTACAAGTAGTGGACAAGAAACAAAATGCTTCTAAATTGGTGCCCCCAGCTATTGGGGGTATTTATTCATTCTCTTGGCAATTCTCCACCAACACCGTATTTGCTGGCTATGGTGATAGGTGTTACAGATAAGGAGATGAGTCAGGCTGGTCATCCACAAAGAGTGAGGGCCAACTTGGGGGGCATAAACAAGCATGAATAAATGAATACAGCAGTTCTTTCTTCAGTTGCTCATTACAAACAGAAAGTGGTGATCTTTCCGCTGACCAGGAGTTACTGAAAAGATACGGAGAACATAGAAGATCAGGGAACCAGACCCGGAAAATAAGTGTGCCCTGGGGTATCTCCAAAATGCCAGAGATCCTGAGATACAATGGTCAGTAACATCAGGACCCATGGCCACCAACAGAGAGGCCGCGGCCTCACTGGACACCTGCCATAGCTCTCCCTGGCAGGATGAGGGTGATACCCACACGGCCACGTTCTAAGCTCAGAGGATTTTCCCATTTGTTCTCAACTGAGTCTTTTGCAGGCCATTGCACATTGCAAAAGGTCAGAGATTTTTAGTTGATGGGAGCACCCTGAAATCAGTATTAGGGTTTTATGTATACTTCTTTCACTAGAAAGTGAATTTCTTGCTCAGAAGCAATGTTGTGGGAGGTCGGATCAGTACAGGTTCCTGTAAAAAGCCATGTACTCAAAATATTACAGAGGGTTGAGTGAAAGGCCTATGTACAGACTATTGGCAAGGTTAAGAAAACTAAGTGGGCATGGTAAAGCATGGACGGGGTTACCGTCCCTAGGCCTGAAAGGGAAAGGAGAAAGTCTGGTTGCTAGAGCTTGGCAAGAAAAACTTCGACCCTACCAGAGAGCTGCCCAGCAGGAACTGTGACCTTCAGGCAGGGAACAAAGCCATTGTTAAACCCAGGCCCATGAGGGGCAGATGGGGTAATAAGTAACTTGGCCCCTGCCTTTTCCTGCCTCTTCCTGCCTCCTGCCCCAGTGGCTTCTGCCTGCTGCTCCCCTAGATGTAAACCAGAGAGGAAAGGAGCTTCCTAAGAGCCTCCGGAAGGGCCACTGGCAGGCGGTGCTGCTCTCAGAAGCATGGTGGGCAACGAGAAAATTCAAACGAGGATCAAATCCTTCTCTGGTTGCTGCTCCCTCCATGATGGAAGGTTCCCCCAAATATTCAACCTGTGACAAAAGGCCGTTTGTCTTGAAGCATTGCACAACATCTTGGGCCCAGGGTTTGTTACATCTCCTGGGTGATGGATCATTCAGAGTGGCCGTAGCAACATCAGCCTGGAGGGACGAGGACTGATCCTGGGAGCCTACAGAGCCGCCTTCTGCTTGCAGTGTGGTCTCTGCTCATGGAACCAGAGGTGCAAGTTCTGGAGGGCTGGGAGCTCACCATGCCCTTCTTATTTTGAATGAGGAATATTTTTGCACTGTGAGCATTTCTGAGGAGTCCTTCTATAGGACTCCTCCCCTAAAAGTGTTTCTGCGTCACTAACCAGCCAACCCTGTAAACCATTGCACCACCCAGGGTGGGCTCCTTTGCCACGCCTTAGCTGATCTTTGACTGACAACTGTCATGGCCTCTCAGCTGTGTTTAGGCCACCAGGTCTTGATGTTCCTGATGAGCAAGTTTGTAGGACCAAGCTAGTTGCCCACGTTGGTGTGTTGAATCCAGCGGTCTGGGGAGTGCAGCCATGTCGATCAGCTCTGTACGCTCTGGAACGACGTCTCTCTCTCTTTGGCAGTCACCCCCAGGATCCGTATGTGTGGATACTTACCCGAGATCTTTGCCTGCTAAATTCAACTGCCTGTAATTCTTCTGGTGTGGAAGCCTTCCAGGTTTGACTTTGTGATTTTTTTCTTTGGAATGTGCGAGAGAGTGGCTGGTTATGGATTTGGAGACAGAGAGAACTGGAGAGAAAGTGGTGGCGTGGAATGGGCTGAACTGTCTCCCTCTTATGATAAACTCCTAGTGAGGCAACTGTAATGTCCGTCAGGCTGGGGAAGATGTGTGCGTCCATAATTTCTCCTTCCTGTCCTCAGGGCCCAGTTTTCCCCCTGAAGGCATTGCTCTGACTTCTGCATACAATACTCAGTGAGGCTGAGAGTTCAGCTGAAGGGGCAACACATAGATTCTTATTGACCTGGAGTTTATATTTCAGCTTCCTTAACACTACAGCACCAAGAGATAAGAGCATCAAGCTGTGGCTCTCACTGGGCATGTGGCTCACGTCTGTAATCCTAGCAGTTTGCGAGGCCGAGGCAGGAGAATCACTTGAGTTCAGGAGTTCAGCCTGAGCAAGGGCAAGACCCCGACTCTACTAAAAATGGAAAAATGAGCCTGGCGTGGTGTCAGCCTCCTGTAGACCCATCTACTTGGGAGGCTGAGGCAGAAGGATCATTTGAACCCAGGAGTTTGAGGTTGCTGTGAGTGAGGCTGATGCCATAGCACTGAGGCCTGGACAAAAGAGTGAGCGTCTGTCCCAAAAAAAAAAAAAAAGAATTAAATACTTTGGGTTTGTTTTTCTCTTTCATAAGCCCCATTCAGACGCCTTCCTTACCACCTGCTGGAATTCTCATGCCCTTCTCTGGTAAGAACAGTGGGGACCCCAGAACATTGTCCTACTCCTCTGACCACAGGTTACAGATTAAGTTGCCACTGTATGCCACTGTCTGACAGACAAATTTAATGATGATTTTCAGAATCTTCATATTTCTCTGCATGGAAAGGACCACAACTTCTGGTACTTTTTTTTTCCTGTCTAATTAGTGAAAATTTTGAATTGCAACAACAGACATGATTTATAGGTAGCTTAAGCAGAGAAGCAAATTTTCTGGAATCTGTTGGGGACTGCACAGAATCAAGAGACCCTCGGCTGCAAAATGAGCATGATCCATGACAGTCAGAGAAAGAACAGCAGGGAGCCCTGGTGACCAGGACACTGCCCCCTGCCACAGGCAGCAGTCACCCCGGACGCATCACACTTCTCTCTCTCAATGACTTGCTCCAGCCTCCCAGTCCAGGATGAGAGTTCCTGACTAACTGAATCTGGGTCATATGACCAGGCCATCTATATTTGTTTCCTAGGGCTATAATAAATTACCAGGAACTGGGTGGCTGCAAACAACAGAAATTTATTCTCTCACAGATCCAGTGGCCAGATGCCCTAAATCAGGTTGTCAGCAGGGCTGTGCTCCCTTGGAAGGCTCAGGGGCAAAAGCTTCCTTGCCTCTTCCAGCTTCTAGTAGCTTTGTTCTTTGGCTTATGGCAGAGTGACTCTAATCTCTGCCTCTCATCTTCTGCTCTTCTGCTACAAGGACACTTGTCACTGGATATAGGGCTCCCCTAGGTATCACAAGATGATGCTAACTTGAGCTTCTTAATTACATCTGTAAAATTCTTTTTCCAAATAAGGTCACATTCATAGGGTCCATAGGTTAAGATATGGACTTTGGGAGGTCGATGGCAATGCTCAGTCCACTATCCCATCCTACTGGGGCACAGAAAGTGGAAGAATCTCCCTGCTTCAGTGTCTATGGTGACAAGCGAGGCCCTGGATCTCCCCAGCACTGCACACTGTAGGGTGTGGGACAGCCAAAATTAACCAAGTGGTGGCCACCACTGTGCTGGGATGTAAGTGCACCTACAAAATACAGGGGAGACCCAGGACAGCACAGACGGTGCATCCTGTCTGGGGGACACCAGGGGCTTCATAGAGAATAGACACCACTGGACATTCAAAGGTAATTATGACCCTTAGGTAGAGAAGGGAATTCCACATGGAGAGGGAACAGATGTGTAAAAAGAATGATTTAAAATGTGCAGAGAGTTGCAAGCCTGGAAGGAAGGGCAGCACTTGAGCCAGAACATAAATCAACCAAGTCACTGGGCTAATTATTTTTACTTTCATCACAGCCAGAGTTTGTTTCTCCATGACAGAAACCGTGAATTGATTTACGTTCTGGTGCGCCGTCCTCAGGAACAAAGAGTCCACTGACCGACAGGTTACTCCACACAGCACAGGTAGAAACCTGGGTGTGAAGTGGGGGTGGGACATCCTGAGCAAGGTGCTGGAGGATGGGCAGGGCAGATCGTGGGGGCCTTTACACTCCATTCTCAGGTATCTGGACTTTCTCTTCAGAGCCGGAGAGTGACAGCGAGACAGGATGGGGATGGGGAGTGAGGATGACTCTCCGGAAGGGTGGTAACAGCAGGGGGTCTGCAGGTTCAGAGACCACAGTATTCCTCTGTTTCCCAAAACTCAGTTCTTTTTCCCAGTGTTCGTTTGTGACAATGTTCTCACCAGTCTGTAGTGCAATGAGAAAATTAAAGATACTTTGGTCAATTTTAGTTAGTTTATCATAAAGCTAAATTCTGTTCAATTTCAGAGGACTCTCCTTTTGTTTGATGTCATGGCCTCCCAATTTTTATGGGGGTAAAATTGTCTTTGCAATTATGATGATAGTAAATGATGGCTGTGCAATTATGATGATAGCAAATAATGGCTTTAAAATATCAATATCTATTTTATCTCTCTATCCTTCTATCCATCTATCTGCTGATCTGTGTCCTTGCCTTCAAATAAAACATCAGCTGTTGCCTAACAAACATTTGAAAAAACACTAATAGACCTTGATCATCAGAGAAATGCAGATCAAAACCACTCTGAGATATCACCTAACCCCACTGAGAATGACCCATATCACAAAGCCTCAAAGCTGCAGATGCTGGTGTGGATGTGGAGAGAAGGGAGCACTTTTACACTGCTGATGGGACTGCAAACTAATAGCCTTTTTGGAAGGAAGTATGGAGAATCCTCAAAGAACTCAAATTAAACCTTCCATTTGACCCAGCAACCCCATTACTAGGCATCTACCAGAAGGAAAAAAAATATTGTATCATAAGGATATTTGCATTAGATTGTTCGTTGCAGCTCAATTTACAATTGCCAAGATGTAGAAATAGCCTAAATGCCCACCAATCCAGGAATGGATTAACAAGCTGTGGTATATATATACCATGGAATACTATTCAGCCATTAAAAAAGATGGAGACTTTACATGTTTTGTATTAACCTGGATGGAGGTGGAACACATTCTTCTTAGTAAACCATCACAATAACAGAGGAACAAGAAGCCAGTGTACTCGGTTCTAATGTGAAGCCAGTAGATGATCTAATACATGCCCACATAAGAGAAAAACTCAGTTCAATTCAAGGGAGGGGGCAGGGGAATGAGGGAGCCAGGAGAGGGGAGGGGGAAGGGAGATGGGTGTGAGTCCCACTTAATAAGCACGATGGTAGGTATGGCACACCTCTTGGGGGAGGGACGCAATTATAAGAGAGTCTGTACCTAAAAAATGCAAACATTGTATTCTAATTCTTCATACCCTCAAATTAACCTGAGATAATAAAAAAAAAATCAGCTGGTCCCACTGGTTCTCCAAATGTCCCTTGAGGATTTTTCTGGACTGTGAAATCCACAAGACTGGACGAGGTGGGGGCCCAGCCTTAGACTGAGGCAGCCGGGAAGAGGCTGGAGAGGAACGAGACACTCTGGAACCTCCCCTTGAGGTCACAGCAGTCCACATTTTCCCTCGCTTCATATGCACATGGACTCTCTACCTCCACACTCCAATATGTGATCAGATTTTGTTTATCTTTTTTTTTTTTTCAGTATAGGTTGAGCATCTCGAATCCAAAATTCTGAAATTCAAAACGCTCCAAAATCTGAGACTTTCTGAGTGCCAACATGATGCCACAAGTGGAATAGTCCACACTTGACTTCATGTGATGGTTCACAGTGGAAATACAGGCACATGCCACACAGTTTAGTCAATTTCCCCCAGACATAAAGGTCCATCCCCCATCAGCTGTGATGGACTTTTCTTTGCACTCCCCCAATGTCCCCAAGCAAGTGTGCTCACTCCGTATAAGAAAACAGTGCGGGGGCAAGGGCCAGATGTGCCGAGGGCAGCTTCCCCATAATACCCCACAGTAGCCCGAGACCTACCCTCATTATCACTGTCATCTCCCAGTTATTCTGTGCTCAGTGGTGTAAGAATATTACTGAAAATGCCCCAAAGACCTGCAGCCACCACTGTGAGTAACAGTGACGAGAAGAAGAGGAAGCATTTATGTAACAGTGATGTTAACACCGTGGAAAAAGTGCAGAAAATGTGTGGTAGGCTACTGAAGGACCTGAGCAGTGAGCAGTCACAACAGCACAAATCATATCCGCTTACAAAATCAAAGACTTCCAAGACAAAAACCACTGTTGCTGAGACAGGTGACTCTGGAGGAGACATTTGAAAAAGCCACCCAGCAGAACTCCTCTTCATCCCTGAAGACTTCCTGTTCCTCAGAGGCTTTTGATGTTTATTCTCACCTAAAAAAACACGCTATGCAGTAACCTTTTAGTCAAAATGCATCTTCATAGGTAGTGACTGACGGGCTGCTGCTGTTTGCTGTTACTGTTGTTTAACAGACAATGCGAGTATCCCGGTGATGACTCTGTGCTGTTTAGTTACCTTGAAAACATTGTCTTTTCCCTGCATTAATTGTATGTCATATGTGTATGGTGAAGTGCTTACATGCAAACAAGTACAAGAAAATGATTCCTTATTTGTTAAATCCAGAGTCAGGAAGGGTGGTGCTGCCACCCACCCACAGATTGTCCACCTGGGGGCTGAGACAGGGACACCTCTGCTTCCTGGCGGTGCCATGTACCCAAACTTCGTTTGGTGCATAAAATTGTTAAAAATACTGCATGAAATTACCCTCAACCTATGTGTGTGAGTCACACATGAGACATAAATGAATTTTTGTGTTTAGATTTGCATCCTATCCCTAACATACCTCATTGTAAATATGGAAATATTCCAGCACCCAAACGTTGAAACGTTTCTGGCCCCAAGCCTTTTGGATAAAGGATATTCAACCTGTAATAACCCTGCAAGTGCCTGCTTGGGGATCATTTGTATTATAAATATGTTTGATGAAATACGCTAACACGTAGTTCATGCTCACATTTCCCCTTCAATCCATTCTTAGAAAATTGTTACATGATTTATAGCTTTATCGTTGACTTATATTAAAAATTCTTTCTTGAATAATCCTTTTGTGATAAAATAACTAGGATTTTTTTTGTCCCCTCTCCCGCCTAAGCCTAAAGATAAGTGATAAATGTTCCACTTTTTTTGTGGTTATTGCCTGTCATATGTAATATCACAACACCTGTCATACGTGATACCAGAACAATCTGCTTCCAAACTGCTGTTCCTGGGGTCCCATTGTTTTTATCTCAGTACAGACTTGAGAGCTGGTTTTGTCAAAAGGACTCGAGCAGTGAATGTCTGGGGGAAGCTGGGTGCTGTCTTTTCATTTTTCTTATACTCAGGTTTGATTTCCTTCTTTTCTGACATTTTCTAATCTACATAGTTGAAACGAGTTGTAATATAGTTACAGTGAATATGGCCTTGCCATTGCCCGTGGAGGAACCACCTCTTGTAATGGATCTCATGATCAGTGTTGTAATGGATCAGTGTTACCCTTAGAGTTCTTGTGTCCCAATTTCTGCATTGTCATCCTGTAACCACTCACACGCCCTCGTTTTCCCCACCCAGATGTTATCACATTCATTTCCCTTATTTGGATCTGGGAGCCAATGCCCTGCACTTAATGAGGTCTATTTAGACATGTAATCCTTGAAATTTTTCAAGAGAAACAGTATTCTTGGGGAGTATTTGGTGTCTTTCCCCTAAGATAAACTTCCTTTCAAACATGTTTACTTGGAGTAACTTTATAGCCCCTGATGTCATAGCAGAGCTGATCATAACACCTGCTGCTAGATAATTTGTTGTTTGGAAGCTCTTTGAATTTGTTCTTCTCATAGGATTTCAATTAGAAATGTCATTTGTCCCCTTTGGGAGCATTTCCACATGTCATCTCTCTCACTTTATCATGCAGGAGTTGTGTGTGGAGCAGAGACTATTGATGAGGCTGTTTTACTTGCTTCATTATTTAAAGGGAGGCATACTCAGAGTTAAACTTGAGAAGCTGCTATTGCTGCTCTCTGGGCTGTTCCTTTTGTCAATCGTATACTCGTTCCCTACCGTTATCACTCTGTGTCACTCTTGTATTGGTCTGTAGCTTTTAGAGAGTAGGGACCACACTATCTTCTGCTCTTGAAGCTGCCAAATCAGCTGTTGCCTACTGAGTGCTTAGTCAGCATTTCTGGAGTTAAATTTAATTATAGTAGAAGTCTATCATACATGGATAGCCTGTCCTCAAATCCTGACATTTATGGAGGCTTCACAGTAGTCATTCTTCATGTCCTTACATCTTCCCTCTCCTTATTCAGCACTTTCCATTTTGATTGAATATTCTGGCCATTTCCTAGAATAATAACGATTTTTAAATGATGTCTTACCCAGCCTGACATTCTGAGCCTTATAGCTGTCTAATTTTGCTGTCCTTCGGATACCACAGAAGCGGTATGCCCTAGACGTCCACTTCCTCTGATGTGAACCACAGCACTGTCTACCTGAGGCCATTTCTCTGCCCTTCTATTTCTTTCTTCAAATATTTATGCAGTAGACATTTATGGAACGTGGCAAAAATACCAAGCAATGATGTGGAGATCATAAGATACATCGTCTCTATCTGGAAAGAACTGTCATCAGTTACAGAACATCTATACGAACAGCCATAATAGAAAATATAACGTATTGCTGATCACTGTGGCATTTCAAATTCAGTTTCTGGTATGAACTCCTTACATCCTGTTCCTTGAAACTGCATTGACCTTGAGTGTACTTTGGGTGTATTACACGTATTACAAAGAAGGGGTTATCAGCGTTCTTAATGCAACTATCGCCAGAGTTTCCTTGTGATCACCTTGCATTCTCTCTTCTACTTTATCTTAGGGGGTAATAGTACATTTTACTAAATCAGCTTCTTATCACTATAGCTCATCTTCAGTATGTTCTTTGCCTTAATTCTCCATAGTCTTCAAGTCCTGTTGACTTGGGTCTTTCTCCTTCATATCTCTTGTATTTAACCCCGTCTAAGCATCCTTAGTGTTCTGTGTTTCACCAGGTTCTTTCTGCCTTCAGTGTGGACTCATCCAACCATTCATTGTGGATTCATCCAGCTACTGCCAGAGGAGATTTCTAAAATCCAGATCAAATGTTGTCATTCCTAATAATTCAGATGGTTCCCCCTATTTTCAGGACAAAACCCAGTCTCGTTAGAATGCTGAACCAGGCCTATGTGATCTGACTCTTACCAGCTCCTACAGTCTCTTATTTTACCACCTGCCTCCCTCTCTTTCTTCCTCTCCACCAGCTATCTAGTTTAGAGTCTGAACTCTGGAGTCAAACTTTCTGAGTTCAAATCCTAGCTATGTTACCCTGGGGAAGTCACTTAGGTTCTCTGTACCTCAGTAGTCTTATCTGTAAAATGGGGGGAAATAGTAGTTCCCACTTCATATAATTACTAGGAACATTCAGTGAGTTTATACTTGTTAATTCCTGCAACAAGGTCTGGCTCATAGTAGATAATTCATACAGATGGCCCTGGACTTCCAATGCGGTTATGTTGATAAACCCATTGCAAATAGAGAATATTGTAAGTTGAAAGTGCATCAAATACACCTAACCTGCTGAATATCATAGCTTAGCCTCCCTTAACGGTGCTCAGAATACTTGCCCAAGCCTATGTGAGGGCAAAGTGATCTGGCCATGCAGAAGACCATAGGAGTATCTGTGGTTTCCTCATGATTGTGTGGCCTTCTGGGAGCCCTGGCTCGCTGCTGTCCAGCATCTGAGAGCACATGAGACTGGATGTCACTAGCCCCAGAAAAGATCGAAATTTGAAGTATGGTTTCTGCTGAGTATGTGTCACTTTTCTAACTGTCACAAAGTTGAACTGTCCTAAGTCAGGGACTGTCTCTTATATTTGTGTGTGTTGCTATTACTGTTGGTGTCACATGTATTAATCTACTTGAAGCTCATCAGAGAGATTGTAATTGGTCTCGTTCCTTCCTTTTTCTTATGCTATTGGCTTTGCTTAGAATCGCCCACTCCCCCTTTACCTGGCTGACCCCTCCTCACCCTTGAGCTTCAGTTTAGATGCCAGCGTCTTAGGGGAGCCTTCCCTGATCTTACCCACTCCAGCCTGAGTAGATGCTTAGATGAATAGATACCTGTGGGCTTTTCAGTAGCACCTGGGCACACCTGGACCATAACATTCATGACACCAGGTACGGACCATTGATGTTTGTGGTTTTGAGTCCTTGTCCATGATTATGATATTTAGTCATTTCTAATGGGGTTAATTATACACACATATAGATTATATAATGATTGGGATTAAATAAGGAAAGGCGTGAGCTTGGGGAGTCACATGCACTCAGGATGTCCCTGTCCCCAAAGTAAAGATTCTACTACATTTCCATTTAATGTTTCTTTGTATGTTTCCTGTATTAAATTCTGGCTCCTGAATGGGGTGTGGGACTGTTTTTTGAGTTTTTTTGAGTCTGTTGTCCTGGCTAGAGTGCTATGGCATCATCATAGCTCACAACAACCTCAGACATTTGGGCTCAAGCAGTTCTTTTTCCTCAACCCCCCAAGTAGCTGAGATTACAGGTGCCTGCCACAACGCCTAGCTAGTTTTTCTATCTTTAGTAAGGGCAGGGGTCTTGCTCTTGCTCAGGATAGTCTTGAATCCTGAACTCAAGTGATCCACTGACTTTCCCCCTGGGCTGTAGTTTAATGTTCTGACCCTCCGTCTTCATGGCAAAATATACAGAACTCATTTGAGAGAAGGTTTGAAGTTGGGTAAACTTTTGCCTAAGAATACAGCTTCCCATTTGTTCCAAAAGAGGAGACGTATGTTTTTGTCAGGGGTAAATACAGCTAAGCTAAGAAGAGCTTGCAATCAGAATTCGACTCTTTCTAGACAGAGACTACCCTCTTCTATCTTGGCCCAGCAGTCTCTTGGAGAAGATGATATGATTCACACATTTTAGACAGAAACAAATTGGGATCCTAATTTAGGAAAATTAAAGGAAGTCAGTTATATGTGTAGGTGTTTAAGGAGTGTGATTTAGATACAGAAAAGCCCAAGCAACTCACATATGTCCTCGGCACCATCTGCACGTCTTCTCATTGGCTACTCTCATTGGCATTGAAGACTTTGCCTTTAGCACCAGGGGCACAAGCACCTTTGGCACGAGTGCCTGAAGGAAAGGTGTACAGTCAGCCCAGTTGGCTGATGGCAGTGAACTGACCGGGCAGACCTGGAAGGGTAAATCCAAGTGGTAGGCCGTCAGCTTCAGACCTGACACAGGGAATCAGTCAACGAACATCATGTCCTTTACGCAGCTCTGAGGCTGCAGAGGAAAGATGACCCGCTGTGACTGGCAGTTCATCCAAAATCCTTCTTCTAAAGACATCAGCTTCTGTGGCTCCCAGTAACTTAGATGATCTACGTACATATAACCAACAGATGACTGGGATTAAAATGGAGATGCAAATTCTGAAGACCAGAGAGGGGTTTGCCGAAGCACAAGACTCCTCCAGATCAGTGACCCTTAAATAGGGACCAAGGCTGGGAGGAAGTCAGGGGGGTGTTGGGAGAAGCCATAAGCCCCTTGCCCTGCCGTCCTGAGAATCACCAGTTGCAATCTATGACTTAGGTTAAGGTCCAGTCACCCCATCTGCAGACAAACGATTAGAGCCCAAGGTATTTTAGGGTGGGCTTCTCCTCTCATGCCAGGCATCACTCAGGAGCTCACTCTGTGCCCCAAGACTTCAGTATTACAAAGTGCCTTTTGGTATACAAGGTGCATTATTTTATTTATTTAGGAACTGAGAGCATTTTAACAGGTTTCAGGACAAATTCTGGGAAATGAAAAAAGAATAATGTGAGCAATGAAGATTAACTGGGGCCGCTTGTCAGAGCGACGAGGAAAGAGCTGCTAATAGGAGCAAATATTGAGAAGTCCAAATGTCCCGGAAAGATTCCATACAATTTAGTAACATTGGAAGGAAGTGACTTGAGAGCACAGCCACCACCATGAGCCTCCTCAACAAGCCCAAGAGTGAGATGACCTCAGGGTAGCTACAGAAGCGGGAGGAAGGAAAATTTAACACGGGTCCACTCTGTGCTCGCACAGTCAGTCAAGAACAACACCCAAGTGCTTAAGAATTGCCGCAATAACAAGAAATTCCTGGGCTGGGTTAAGGCCTTTGATAGGCACTGCAGCATGGTGCTGGAGAACGTGAAGGAGATGTGGACTGAGGTCCCCAAAAGTGGCAAGGGTAAGAAGAAGTCCAAGCCAGTCTACAAAGACTGCTACATCTCGAAGATGTTCCTGTGTGGGGACTCGGTCATTGGGGTTCTTCGGAACCCACTTACTGCTGGCAAATAGGGCTCTCTTCCCCACTGACAGCTTGCTCCCCCGTGCTATGAAGCCCTGCTCTTTGTGACGGGAGTAATAAAGCCCTGTGGTTTTTTTTTTCTTAAAAAAAAAAATTTAGTAACATTGTCTTACAGAGTTAGTATATATTTATTTAAGCCCCTGGATTCAGAGTGGACTCTCCAATGCTTGCAGTTTTTCCAGGAACGAGATGAAATCATTCAATTTAATTTGGGGGGAAAGTATTGTCATGTTTCGCAGAAAGCTTAGGAACTGATTTATAAACTGCTGTTGCCATTCTGGCACGCTCCACATATTCAGAGTTCTTTGGAATTCCTACCTCTTCGGGTAATGCATGCACGGGCCAAGAGGTCAACCCGGGCTGTAGCTGGGGCAATCCTTTTTTATTATGTGAAGTGACATTTAGTATTTGTCTTCTTCCTGACAGGGCCCGTGTTCCCTCCGGAGACACACACAAGCGGTTCATCATGTGAAGGACCTGGATATTTGATTTCACGTCTACAAGTTTTCATTTACATTACACACTGAGAAATTTACGAGAAACAATTGTCACTCTCTGGGGGTGGAGACTGCCATGATTCACAAAGACAAGAGGTAATTTCCCTGTGATCTCAGGATGACTCAGGTTAGTAGCTTTCAGCTGTCACTGCCACTCACACAGAAGGAGGGTTTCTTGGGCGCATATTTGGCAAACCGAATTAGTCCCGATTCCTATAATTATAAATTTCTGACATGACATAAAGTAAGTTACAGTTTATTTTTGTACTAGGTAGAAAAACGTATTTGAAGACAGCTGTAAATAAAAATTATAGGAATACATTTCATATATTTTAGAAAGAATAGTGCTTTTCTAGGACTTAAACATTTCTAAATGATAGTTTTCATGTATAAATTTTTTAAATATAATTTGTGCTATAGATTAATATGTAGATATTAAGTTTGAGGTATCATGTATTAAAAGGTTTTCAAAAAGCTATATATTTTATAATTAGGTCTTTTTTATGATATAGGCAATTTTTTTTTTTTTTTCTGAGACAGAGCCTCAAGCTGTCCTCCCCTGGGTAGAGTGCTATGGCATCACAGCTCACAGCAACCTCCAACTCCTGGGCTCAAGCGAGTCTCCTGCCTCAGCCTCCCCAGTAGCTGGGACCACAGGTGCCCGCCACAACGCCCGGCTATTTTTTGGTTGCATCTGTCATTGTTGTTTGGCAGGCCCAGGCTGGATTCGAATCCTCCACCTTAGGTGTATGTGGCTGGCGCCTTAGCCACTTGAGCCACAGGCACCGAGCCAGCAAAATCTTTTAACAGTTTTGACCAACTTGTATCTTCATTTTAGAAAACAGTTTAAGAATGCTTTGAAATGTAAGGCAAAACTTTATACTATCTCTTTTTTTTGATACCGTGTCTTCTATAAAACACAGTATTTATAACAAGAGAACAGCTTGTAATATTTATATTTATTTTTAGTTACAAAAAAGTGACTCTCGTATGCCTAGGGTGTGTCTATAAAATAAACCAACCTTTGCTGTGGCAGGAAATCGTGAAACACAAAACAGAACTTGGAAAGCTTTGTCTTTCTTTTCTGCAGGTGCCTACTGAGCACATGGTGGTGGATTTAGGATTTTTGACCCAACACTTGGGAGAGCTAAAGAAATAACTCCTTGATTCATTGGTTCTACAATTCATTATTGATTGATGCTCTGTGCTCACACTAGCTTAGCACTGTGAGATTTTATATATATATGTGTGTGTGTGTGTGTGTATATATGTACATAAGTATAGGTAATAAGGTTATCTCTCTGCAAGTGATCTTACACACACACATATATGCAAATAATTTTTTTCATATATATACACACATAATGTATATATATAGGCTGGACTCAGTGGCTTGCACCTGTAATCCTAACAGTTTAGGAGACCAAGGCAGGAGGATCCTTTGAGCTCAGGAATTTGAGACCTCTCCTCTCTATATAAATTAATAATTAAAAGATATACACATAAATACACAAATATATATACAAATATATATATTTGATCTTTTCAAGTATATAGTATATAAATACATATATTTGTATATGTATTTATTATATATATATTTATATTTAATAGATAAATACATATATTTATATATGTATATATTATACATGTATATTTGATCTTTTCTAGAGAAGATCAAATTATTTCAATTCCCACCTTCCAAGAATTAATAACCAGTTAGGAATATATACAGAGTTGAGAGTTCAAGATGGTATCAGACGAAATGCCTTCACAGTGATGGATAGTAAATTTGCAATATACAGAAATATTGGGAGTTTACTTTTATCTATAGTTAGCCATAAAGCCTTCATGCAGGAGGAAGAAGCTATGATAGGCTTTGAATATCAGGTAAGATTTTTGCAGGAGGAGGTGACAGGCGGGTGTTAGAGATGAGAGAAAACAACCCATTGGCTTCAGCAAAAAACTGAATAAATGAATATGTACCAGGGCCACGGGGATGAAGTGAGTCAGTGCCTTGGGGTGAAGCTGAGAGTTCCAGTGACTGTAGTTTTGATACATGCAACAGGAAATGTGGAGCCAGCCAAGCAGAGCAAAGCTTCATCTGTGTTCACAGCTGCTCCCCATGGTTCACATCACCAGCTGGGCTGGCAGGTCAGAGCGGCATTAGGTTCAAATAGGAACAAATCCTATTGGGAGGGTTCAAAACTGCTTATGGGAGGGATCTAGGTTGCACACTTCTTAGGAGAATCTAATCCTTCTCCACTGTGGTCCACGGAATAACTGTCTTCCATGAAATCAGTCCCTGGTGCTAAAAAGGTTGGGGACTGCTGCTTTCACAATTTCTGTTCCCACCCATTTATCAAGATCAGTATCCTCATAGATCATTAGAGTTGTCCTATTTGGATGCTGTTGCTGACATAATACATCCTTATTTTTACTTTGAATTATTGGGCAAAGCTATTCAATGCCTAATATGCTCAGGAACCTAAGGTACACAAGATGACTTTCGTTCGTCACACTGATGAGTTACTTGCCTGCTCCTACAACTAAAAATGGCATCTTTCACGAGAGCAGATGAACTCCATTCTACACTGGTTCGTGGAGAATCCAGCTTGGAGTTTTTAAAATGTCGTGTTGGACAGCCCCAATTGTACCAATCAATTTTCACAGCAGCTTTGTATTTCATAGCCTTTAAAGGTAAGTAACTGCAAAATACCAGAAAAACAAAATTGACTCAGATTGCTTACACATTTAAAAATAGCTATATGTAAGGTTACTTGTGTATGGCAGAGGCCAGGTAATCTGAGGAAGAACTTAGCGGAAGGTCTCCAAGGGGTGATGTTCAGACCCTACAAACGCTGGGCTTGAAATCGGAGCCACTTTTCAACTGCAGATTGGCAAAAACTGTCAGTCGTCACTTCACATTTGCAAGTTCAATAAAGTAAAAGTTATGTGTTCCAGTGTTCTCAGAACTATAATGCCCAAATTGATTCCCTGAGGAGGAGGGAGTCTAAATAGACTGAAATCTACTGGGATTTTGATAAAAGAAAAAGCACTGACTGTTTCAGTTTTTCGTCTGGCGTGGGAAGTTATAGCCATATGTTTACTTGGTAAATTCCAGTTGAAGGTGCAATGTAAGCTGTTTCAGTTTGGGTGGAAGTTTGGTCAGACGTCACAAATGAGAGTTAGGAGTTAGGAGTTTGCTAGGATTTTCTTTTTCTCTCTCTTTCTTGTTTTTTTTTTTTTTTTTTTTTTCCCCTGCAGGGGCTGTGGCAGGGCCATTCTGATTAAAGACACACTATTTCATTTTAAGAGTAAATCCTAAACAACTCTTTCTTGCAGTGGAAGGAATGGTGGCATTAGCACACCGTCATTTGGTGATACCTGTAGTAATAATTGTTTGAAGGGAGAATCGTCAGTGGATGCTAACACTTGTGGGTGAGCACATACGAAACAGAATATTTCTTATAGTCTTAAAGTATCTCTCCACAAGGTATTTCTTAAATCCAAAAGAGGAAGAAGGTTCGGTGCAGGGAGATGTCTTCAGAGACACCATCTGATTCAGGGGCTTCCTAATTCCCAGGGAGGGGCTGGGGATGGGAGGAGAGTCTCTTCTCTCTAGTCACACTGCCATCTGTAAGCTTTTAGGGATAGAGCCCTTCGATCCCACACAGCCTTGGGTGAAAACAGTCACTCGTTATGCTAACCAAAGCCAGCATTCCCCTCTGACTCAAGAGTCAGAGTCCATTCTGGTTATGTTTGATCATTTGTCAAAAGTTTGGTGTGTCCTAAGTGCTGGGGATTCAGCGTTCAATAAGATAAATTTTGCTCTGTTTTCAGAAGGGTTTGCACTCCCATAGGAATCAAATGCCAGAGCTGATCTAACCCGAGGCAAAGCACAGGTGGTGATGTGGGCACTGGGGAGTGGCTGTAAACACAGATGAAGCTTCACTTGGTGGCCCCACTCCCCACTGTGCAGCCTCACAGGCCACAGTACCAGTCTCTGGTGTGTAACTTGGGGACCACAGACCCCTAGCACCTTTCAGCCAGTGCAAGTGACAAGTACCTAAACACAGTTACAGAACTTCATGCTGTCATGCAGAGGTGTGCATGGGACACAGAGGAGGACAGGGCAGTGCTGAGCTGATAGGTGCAGTAGGAGCAAATGATCTCTTACATGATTAAAAATACCTTCACATTGGATAGTAAAAGCCCCCATCTGAGCCCCTGGGCACTTCCCTGAGAAACTGTTCAGTCATGTGCCAAGATAGAATAATTAAAGAATTAAGCCCGAAACAGCAGGTGCCTCCAGGAGCTGCTCTGGTGACTTTCTCCTTTCTGTCCTATTGCCCTAGCTGCATAGAGGCAGGGAGGGCTTCCTGGAGGAGGTGATGCCCTGGCCAAGAATGACTGTAAGTCAGCCAGGGAAAGCACAGAGTCTGTTCAGGCCCCTGATGACAGAGACTGTGTCAGTTCTAAGAAACTGTGGCTCATTGAGTATTATGAGACCAGTTGACACTGGGGCCACATCACAAAGGGCCTTTTGCACCTTCCTACGCCAGTTGAACTTGATCAAATACACCATATTTCTGCCCTTGGAGAAGTCTAAGATAAGAAGCAATACCATCCATCAGATGTATATTCTAAAAAGTAGTTATAATTGAAGTTGGGAAAAGCATTGAATGGCCCAAAAAACTGGTTGCAGGGTGTTGAAATAATTCAGGCAAGATATGAACACCTTTACTAAAATAAAAGCAAGTCATGTTATAGAGAAATGGTTGGAATCCAAAGACATTAAAAATGTACTACTAAGGGCAGCACCTGTGGCTCAAAGGAGGAGGTCGCTGGCCCCTATGCCGGAGGAGGCGGGTTTGAACCCAGCCCTGGCAAAAACTGCAAAAAAAAAAAAAAAAAAAAAAAAAAAAGAAAGAAAGAAAAAAGTAGAATTAATAGGGTTTTGGTGAGCTACTATTATAAAATTTTTAAATCTATTTAGTGTCAGGTAGAATATCTGACGCTAAAATGAGCATAATCTCAATATATCCTAATCTCGCCATATTAAACATCTGGCAGATTCAAATGAGCAGAGTCTTATCCAAAGTGAACCATTTGGTATGAATTCTGACTCTGCTTCCAAAATTAAGAAATGACTTTGCATAGTAACCTACAATGATTAGCTCATCCCCAAACCCGTTGTTTTCCTGAAAATTAGGTAAAAAAACCAAGCATCTGCTGGTCTTTTCATGACTCCAGTGAGATTACAGTGAAGGTTTTGTTCTCTGCAGCTCGTTTGAAAGTGTAAGAACAGCACAACTGTCACAGGTGTATGTCTCCAAGTTTAGGAAATCTGGGTCCTCCTTCATGTGTCTTGGGGACATGTGCTGACCTGCGTCCCCTGGGTTGGTCCTGTTTCCCGAGGATGGAGCATGAAGCCGCCCAGCTGGAGAAGCAGCACGTCCACCACGTGTATGAGAGCACTGCTCCCTACTTCAGCGACCTGCAGAGCAAAGCCTGGCCTCGAGTCCGCCAGTTCCTCCAGGGACAGAAACCAGGCAGCCTCATCGCCGACATAGGTAACCCAGTGGTGTGCCACATGGCGTGAGATGTGTTCCACCCTCCTTTCCTTTCCAGATTCATTTGTTATTTGGGTTCTAAGAAGAAAGGTGAAATTGTGTCCCGGGCCTGCCAGTACCTGGCGTATTGGCTGCATAGCAGAATACACAGAGTCAAGTTAGCAACTTCCTCTCCCTGGAGAAGACATTGACGAAAGGCTTCAAAGCTTCAGTTATATGTGGGGGAATAAGTGCAAAAGAAAAAACTTTTAAGAAAAGGAAAATACCATCAGTCCAAAAGAAAAATAGAAGGATCCATGAACAAATGATTCAAAAAAGGAGCAGAACACAAAGTGCATGAAAATACTGATATGTAATCTACTCACATGGTTCAGTAACAAAGGTACAAAAAGATGATACTGCACTATGTCCTCTCTTCCCAGTCTCCTGGCACCAAGCAACCCACGCTAGAGGCAACCAGTGCTCTAAGCTTCTTGTGTGATCGTCTCAAGCTATGTGATGTAAATAGGAGCATATCTGTGCCTATGGGTGGATTCCCCTTTTTTGATTACACAAATGGTTTAACAACAATTAGCTATTTAGCTTTTGTTACTTTTAATATACTGACTGTGAAGATTGTTCAGTATTTGTGTTTATAGGGATGCTTAGGTTTAATCCGCCTAGCATTATATCCCAATCTTGCCATATTAACAGAGAATGCAAGGTCAGACCCCTAAGCTCTTGCACTCACCTTAGAAAAAGTCCTTCATACCTCATTGCTGAGTATCACTATGTCACTTTCGGAGTACTCTCTTTGGCCATCTGGTGATCATAGTGAACTCAGCAATGAGGTATGTGGCACTTTTTCTACGATAAGTTTGTGAAGTTAATTGTCTGACCTCATATAGGCCATCTGTTGCATTTTGCTACTTCAAATTGCGGAACAAATAATATTCTTTAAATACCTCTGTGCAGATCAACAATGCCTATTTGCATCTTTTGAATTTTGTGCCATTTACGTTTTTTATTATTCAATAAATGGTCATATTTTGATTATAAGATGAAAGATGTGTTCTTCAATGAAATTGAAATCAAAGAAGAAATAACTGAAAAGGGCAGAAAAAGGTCAAAGGAACGAAAAGAAAAGACAGTGTGATGACCTGATTTTCTCCAAAAGGAAACTTTTTTTTTTTGCAATTTTTGGCCAGGGCTAAGTTTGAACCTGCCACCTCCGGTATATGGGGCTGGCACCCTACTCCTTGAGCCACAGGCACCTCCCGAAAAGGAAACATTTTTTATTTCTAGGTTTTCTACTTAGGTAGAATCCTCCACTGTTTATTTCGCAAGTTCATCTGATTGGCTATTAGATCAGCAATTTATAATTAATGACTATAAAACATCACGTAAGTGAAAAAAAAAATCCAGAGGTAATCAGGTTTCAGCTGCCCAGGTAGGATTTCTCTGGGAAATTTCACTAGTGGTGAAACTTTTCGTTAACTAAAATTCTGTTGACCATATAACTCCATGCCCCAATTCAGCTGATTTTCTGGGGTGGTGATAAAGGATCTTGGATGGAGTAAGAACTTCAGTGATTTGAAGACATCAAAAATGATAAAGTACTGTCAGGAAATGCCGTGACCTGTGCACTTACCATGTTACCCTTTCCTGAAATGGGCTCAGGCAACTTCAGTCCTTTAGATGGGACATAAAGGCCATTCTGTGGTTTGAAATCTTTGCTTGGATTAATTTAGAAAGTAGAGGAAAGACCAGAGCTGAATTCTTTTTGAGCAAGATTCCCTTTTTACCTGACATCAGAGATGACTCTCTTAGCCATACTAAATATTTCAAATTTGTGAACATACTAAAAATTTGCTTTTCAAAATTAAGGTTCCCCTGGCCCTCTTAGCACTCAGTGTATTTGTCCTCTGTCTCCATGGTCAGATTTAATTGGCTAAATCATTCTCTATCATTCCTCCACTGAGGCAATAAAAATTTAGAACATATGGCACCATGCCTGAACAAGAAAACATACTGCTTCATTTCTGGCCTCAAGAAGTGGATATAAAATGAGAAAAATAGGGCAGTGCCTGTGGCTCAGTGGGTAGGGCACCAGCCCCATATACTGAGGGTGGTGGGTTCAAACCCAGCCCCAGCCAAACTGCAAAAAAAGGAAAGCTGACATTGTGGCAGGTGCCTGTAGTCTCAGCTGCTCAGGAGGCTGAGGCAAGAGAATCGCCTAACCCCATGGAGTTGGAGGTTGCTGTGAGCTGTGACGGTACAGCACTCTACAGAAGGTTAATAAGTGAGACTGTGTCTCAGGAAAAAAAAAAGACAGAGAAATATTCTTATGTTCTCATAGGAAAACCTTCAATAAGGTTTTATCAAAGAACTTCTAATGTTAAAAAAATGTCGCTATTTGTGCAAACTTCAGAAAGAACATTCAGATTAATTTGGATACTTTTGAGCAAGTATTTGCACATCGTGGACCAGACAGTGTTGAACTGAGGCAACTGTGTGTTTTCTTCTTTTAGTTGTAGTGTGATGCAGAATATGTAATCAAGGGCAATGTCAGGGCTCACTGGTTCTCTCACTGTGTCACTGTGCAAGCGATGGCTTAATGAGCTTTTGTATAGGAGCCCGGCTGTTAGGTAATGAAGCTTGTTACAGCGTTGTTAATATCCGATTTCCCTTGAAGGTAACGGGCAGACTAGACTTGTCAATATTCTTGGTTTCCTTCTTAACATTAAATAATCTTCTGGCGTCTCAGTGTTTGCATTTAGAAAATGGATCATTGCATCATATTTGGGAGTTCCGTTACTGCCCTTAAAAATGAATGTCGTTAGAAATGACTAGAAAATAAAAAGAGTAGGCTTCAGGAACTGTTTAAACTTGAAAAGACCTCAGTTTCCTCTTTATTACCAAGTGCTCTCAGAACACTTCCTCTTTAGCTCTGATGCTCAATGAATCTTTTTTTATTAGTATCTTCAAAGTAATTTTCCCTTTCATCTCTCCTAATGTACCACCTTTCAACCAATAAAAAAAGCACATGTATTTCCAAGATTCTATTTCTTGGGAGGACCATCTTCGAAAAATACAGAGGATTTCAGTTTTAAAATACTTTGTGCATTATAATTTCCCCATGACTGCCCTCAAATAGTGAATACTTTTTCTCATAAGCATTATTAGGAACAGTGGTTATGAGCTCAGAAATGTGTCTAAGATGCCAATCATTTATATTGAAATAATAACATGGGAAATCTTATTTTTTATTCATAGTCTCTCCTCAGTCTCAGCTGGCATCAATGAACTTTAATTTTGCTTTGTCTCATAATTTTGAATAGCACATATTAAGGAAGATTTAAGGGCGTCCTATATTTCCAGAAGTAGAAAACTAATCATCTTTGAATAGTGGTAGGTTTTTTATGCAGAAAGATGGATAAGGAATGTCAATAGGTACAGACCTAATTACTTTTTAAAATATTTCTGAAAAGGAATTAAATTATATATCGGTGATAGAATATCATACTATATACTTGATTGTAGAAAACTTTGTTTCCAGATAGATTTATTCATTCATGTTAACTATTTTGTTCTTCATAATATCAGTGAGGTCTGAATGATCTAAGTCTTTGGAGCTGGGAAAATCATGAATTGTTTGGGTCTCCGCCACTGGAAAGTAAATGTCAAAAATTGTCCATTTAAGAGAAAAATAGTTCTTTGTCACAGTCATAAGCTGAGTATAGAGAGATCATTTCACAGCTAGCACTGACAACAGATTAGATAAGCTCATTTTTAAAATTATTTTTTCATTCAACTTCAAATTTAAAAAAAAAATTGAAAAGCATGTTTTCTTTCTTTCTTTTTTTTTTTGGTCTCAAAGCTTGCTTTTTTTTTTTTTTTTTTTGACCAGGGCTGGGTTTGAACCCACCAGCTCCAGCATATGGGGCTGGTGCCCTACTTTGAGCCACAGGCACTGCCCATCACAGCTTGCTTTTCTGTGTTGTCATGACATTAAAAAAGCATGTTTTCTTATATAAATTATTTTTATAACCATTGAAAAGTTGTTGACAGTAGTTTAAAGTCAGCAGGTGCTGAGAGTCTTTGGAAATGCCATAACTTACATCTACATATATACATAAGGATGTATAGGTATGTGAAGGTGAGGTGACGGCACAGTGTCCTGGGGATGTAGAACTACGCAGTCAGACCGTTAAGTTTGTGAACTCATTCTAGAAAAACTGCTACCTACTGCATTGCTGAATATCACTATCGTCCCCTTTGAAGAACTCCCCTGGGGAAGCTATATACCAATGCTAGTGCCTAGTCCACCCTTCAAAGCGCTTTTTCTAGACTGAGTTCGCAAACTCTGATGGGCATTCCAGAAAAAGAGTTCTCAAATTGCTTTAGGGGGCCTAGGCATCGGTGTCAGTTCATAGCTTCTGAAGGGAAGTACTACCATCCATGAAGTAGGCAGCACTTTTTCTAGGCTGAGTTCGTGAACTTGATTCTCTGACCTCGTATAATTCCCTGCCATGGGCCAGCTAACATGTCGTGGTTGTGCTGGTATACTGAATGTCCCCTGGGGACATTTCCTCATTAAATAGTCCTTTTCCTGCTTCCGTTCCGTAGGAACATATGTGAACACTCTCTAGAGTACTCTTGTTGTATTCTGTCTTGATTAGTCACCATAAATTGCTTTCTATTCCTTGTTATAAGATAAACAGCTTATTTTCCAATTTCTATGAAGGGTACCATGTAACACAGGGTTTTCTCTTACAGGTTGTGGGACTGGAAAGTATCTTAAAGTGAACAGCCAGGTGCATATCCTGGGCTGTGACTACTGTGAGCCCCTGGTAGAAATTGCCCGGGAGAGAGGATGTGAAGTCATGGTATGTGACAACCTTAATCTCCCTTTTAGGGATCAGGGCTTCGATGCCATCATCTCCATAGGAGGTAAGGCAGCTGGATCACGAATTCACCCTTTCCATGAAAATAATTTGCATAGTTGAGGCCACTCTTGTGACTCAGCATCTATTCTGTGTATACGATTCATTTTATTTCATTTTAAAAAATATTTCAACTACTTGAGTAATTTGACTAATCTCAAATGGCTCTTATGGTACATCTGATTGTTTCAACTATGCAAACCTTCAAATTAAAACTGTTATTGAATTCTTTTTGATGATTCCCTTCAATTTCTCTTACATATGAATAAGAAAGCATGAAAGGAATCTTACTGAAAATAGTGCTTCATTGCATTAAAATGAAGACAGATTCTTCTAAAGCAAAGTAGACTTTTGGGATTCATATTACCTTTTTCAGGCCAAAATAGTGCCCTTTATTAATAGAGAATTCTAGGACTAACACACTGAATGACTCCTGGACCAATCTGTCCCTCAGTGGGACTCCAGGTCCTAGAGAAGATGGGTCCCACCTGGTCCCAGATCACATTGTTTTTATAAATGTCATTCTGCTGTCTCACTGCCAGAGATTGTTCATGAGCCTAGGGAATGTGGTCCTCATATGCCCAGAAAACACACATGCCAAAAAAAAAAAAAAAAAGGAAAAAATCCATTTCTGAAATAGACACCAGTATAGCTCATTTCCCCCAATGCATGTATTCCTGACACCTGGTATGTTAGCTCTGTTGAAATATGTTAGGAAACTTGATATTTAAGGGAATCTTATGACAAGTTCTTTTGCAGTGAAGGAATCTTTTGCAAAGCAAATTACTTACATTGATACACTTAAAAAAACCAGAATCTATTTGAATATAACAAGCTTTGTCAAAGCAAGTTGATTTCACATAAAACTGACTGCTATTCATGACAAAAAAAAAAACTAGAATGAGACTGTTTGCCTTTTCCTGAAATAGAGGAGAGATCAATTTATTCAACATTAGATGGGGATTGTATCTTTGCACAGTGAGAGGACACAGGTCTGGATGCCATAACCTTGGAAGTAGTTAAAATTGGTAAGAGGTGGTTGCCATGGGAACCTCTTCTATGAAATTAGTTGAAACCACTAGGTCCATTTTGGTTGTCAGTATTAAGAGGATTGTCTTAGTATGCTTGGGCTGCTATAGCAAAATATCATAGACTAGTTGCCTTAAATGACACATTGTATTTCTCACAGTTCTGACAAATGGATGTCTGAAATCATGGTACCAACAGGGTCAGGTGCTGGTAGGAGCCCACTTCCTGGCTTATGGATGGCTGACTTCTTGCTGTGTCTTCACATGAACAGTGTTGGCAAGGGATGGGGACAGGTGGGGGAAAGAGAGAGAGGGGGGGAGAGCGAACTTTCTAGTCTCTTCTTGGAAGGCCACTAATCCCACTATGGAGGCCCCACCCTTATGACCTCATCTAAACCTTCCAAAGGCCCCACCTCCTAATACCATCACATTGGGGAGTTTAGGGCTTTGATTCTTGAATCTCGAGGGGACACAAACATTCATTCCATAACAGGGAGAGTTTCTCAGTTGAACTAAGCAACAGGATACAATGCTTTGAATCTTTGGTAGAAAAAAGGTTTTGGTTTGGTATTCCACCTAAAAAACTAGAGATTGGAGCGAGGTCAGAGAAGTGTGTATATGTTTTGCTTTTCTTTTGATTACATTAGTATCAGGGTTCCCCTACATCCAGACTGTGCCACTAAGCACAGATGTAGACCAGCTTTCCAGCCTTTGGAAATGCTTCATGTGTACCTGGTTAAATCCTGGCTTTGGTTCACGTCCCACCAGTTGCTCTTGGAGAAAATGGAACACACTTGATGATTACCATTTTCTAATTAAAAATACCTCCTTAAGGGGGAAAACATGTGTTTTTATGATCTATAATAATAAATTAATATGACAGGTATCATGAGAAATTTCAATATCCTCGCTAATGTCCACACATATTTACTTCCATATTAAAACTGCATATGTTAGCACTTCTTTTCTTTGTAAGAAGAAATACAAGAAAAATTTTATTTTTTTTTGCTTGTCCATGTCTCTTAATAATAATGTGTGAGATAAGCATCACCCTAGTTATACATTTAGTATGTTTTACTGACAGATCGGAAAAAGAAACGCCCTTTCTACTTTCTCTTAGAATAATCTGACAAAAATTCTAGGAAAATTTGGCAGCATATTAAAATAGTATCAATCAACAATATGGTTTATGCCGATGGTTCTCAACAGGGGCTTGTGTGGCTGGTTCTCCTTTGCCCCCAGGGACACTTGGCAGTGTCACTTGGATTGTCAGGTCTGGGTGTGTGTATGTGTGCTAATCTCATCTCGTCTCCTGGGTGGCCTCTTGCAGTAAAGAATTATCTAGCCCCAAATGGCAATACAAGTGATGTTGAAAGACTCCGCTGTATGCTACATCTATACATTCTGAGTGTTTACAGTTAAGAGAGAAGAAACATAAAGATTTGAAAAGTTAAATACCAATATATTATCAAGATGCACCAAGACTTTAAAGGTGATCTTGCATGACTTAACTGTCTGATTCTGGAATCGGATAATGGTATTCCACTTACCTATTATTATCCAGGCTCTCAGCAAGAAAAGGTTTTCCTCTAAGTTGTGATTATGATTTTTTAAACACATGGAAACATTTTTTAATCTTTTAAAAATTCAGCAGAGTTTCTGGGTGCTGATTCTTCAGATAAATATATCCTTACATCTCAGTGCATTTCTTTTGCAATGTTTCTTAATAGTACATAGATGTCTGTCTCATACGTAGACATGTAATGCAAAAATCCTCACTTGTTGGCCTTATTTTTTCTTAAAAACATTTGGCTGGAAGATAGTTACTTATTACATGTTACATATAAATTGAAAACATAATGTAGAAGATCCTGATATTTCCTGGGTGAAAACACAGTATTGCAAGTGATCGGAAATAAATTATCACTTATTCGTTAATGAGTGGGTAAATGTAAAGACTTTCTGTCTCACAAAATCAAATAGTTAGTACTGCTTTCAGATTTTAGTAATTCACACTGGCCGTCCTTCTGGTTAACAAAATTCATGGGATTTTGGAACTGAAAGAGACCGCATGGATTTATGTATTCTGGGCTTCTTATTGTGGATGACGAAACTCAAAAGTCTATAGAAGTTAAATAACTTGTCTAAGATCAGCTGTTTAATAACTAGAGGAGCCAAAGGCAAAAATAGCAAAGGGCGGGTTTTAGAGACCTAAGACCTAAAACCAGGGCTTTGCTATTCCACCATCCACCCTGGCACAGAAGAAATAAGGTTTTACTATGTGTCAAAATTTCATCATTGGTATATGGGAAACTCTAGCCTAGCCTGTGTGTGTTTGTGTGTGTACACACTGAGATCTAGTTTCTTCTATTTTAGTCATACACCATTTTTCTACAAAACAAAGAAGAATCAGAGCAATCAAAGAAATGGCCAGAGTGTTAGTTCCTGGAGGTCAGCTGATGATTTATGTCTGGGCCATGGAACAAAAGAACCGGCACTTTGAGAAGCAGGACGTGCTCGTGCCGTGGAACAGAGCCTTCTGTGCCCAGCCCTTCTCAGAAGCCAGCCAGCCTGGGAGGAAGAAGCAGTGTGGACATCCAGAAAGGAGCCATCCCTACCACCCTTCTTGCTCTGAGTGCAGCTGTTCTGTTTGTTTTAAAGAGCGGTGTGATTCAAAACGGTCCCACAGCGTGGACTATGGACCCGTGATGGCTAGAACCTGTTTTGCAAATATTTCTAAGGGAGGTGAGGAAGAATACGGATTCTATCGCATGTTAGGAAAATCTTTCCGCTCCTGGTTTTTCTCAAGGTCTTTGGATGAATCAACTCTGAGGAAGCAAATCGAAAGAGCGAGACCCTTGAGAAACACAGAGGTGTGGTCCAGTCGCACCATCACAATCCAGCCCTCCCGCCATTCCAGCGGAGACTTGGATCACCAAGAAGCATTTTCAAGGAAGGAGCAGAACTCGGATGAGGACGTGTTTGTGGAATCTTCTGGAAAACATTCGGAGTGGCTGAGAGCACCGGGCACTTGGAAGCATTTAGATGGGGACCTTCTAGGAGAAATTCAGAAAAATGGAGGGAGGCATGTTCTGGATGGCAGGAATACCAGGGAGGATGACGTAGATCCAGATAATGTAGAAGGCAAGAACCCTTGTGCTGGTAGAATACTGAGAAGGTTTTCTGAGGTTGCTTCCACAGATTCCAACCTGGATGACACGATTGCTGTCGAACAAAAACAGGCCGATATTTGGGGTTCCAGAGCCTTTATGCGCTACTACCACGTGTTTCGAGAAGGTGAGCTCTGTGGTTTGCTTAAGGAGAATGTATCAGAGCTTCATATTCTGAGTTCTGGGAATGATCACGGCAACTGGTGTATCATTGCAGAAAAAAAGGAAAATTGCGATTGATTGTATCATTTTAAACAGCTCCTCCCCAAAGATGGACCGCATTCTATTCACTAAGTTTGATGTGGTTACCTGAAATTGCACTCTATTTTATTATATTTTAATCCATTTATTTGGTGGCGTGGAGAGATCATAGATTAATGGATCATCTTTTTAAAAGTTTTTTAGTAAGCACAGTGCCTGGCACTGAAAACGGTTGACAAAGGGTATCTGTGCTTAAAGGTTAATATAAAAGATCTGAAGAAGCAATAGAAAATGTACTTCAGTAGCGCTTAAATTTTTTTTTAACCCCCTGAAAGATGAAATTCTTATAAGGGTATATGTCTGTTATTATATACTGGTTTTGAAAAGATTCTTCTGTTAAATACACCTTCAAAACAGTATTTTTATAGAATAAGGGGGTCATTTCTGATTCTCAGGTTATAATTTAGATCTGTATGCAGGATAACAAGTATGGCACAGACGTGAGTCACTACGAAAGTTTTGAGACGGACTGTGTTACGGTCCATTATTTCGCTTCCAAGAAACACAGTCAACTATCCTTTCTGATTCACCCATGCAAGTTTCAACTGGCTCAGCTTGTCACTGTTGCTGGGAGGGCTTCATTTGTTTCTGTCCGTGCAGATTTTATGTTTCATGATCTTTGTGTATCTCAAAACTTGCTCAATGACCCACATATATATATATAGAGAGAGGGAGAATCAGTGATGAGTCATTTTGTTACTGAGATCCTCTACTTAAAGCCTTTCAGAAAAGTGAGTGCAGTAGAGAGAACCAAGAAAAGTTATAAGGAGTTTTCTAAATTATAAGCAAATCTGCTTCAAGATAATTTGAAATACAGTGATAAGGTTTTCGGTGTTGCCCACGTTTTAAAGGCACTGTTAGCTGGTAGGAAATGGAATACATGGATACTAGCAGTTGTTAAGTCCTCAACGGGTATTTTTCCAATCTTATTTAAAGCATGAATGTCCTGTTAGGAAAAGATCGAGATTGAGTAATGAGTTTTCTTTCTTTTTTTTTTTACTTTTTGACTAAAGAGTTTTCATCAAGAATGATGCCTTTCTTATGAACCTAGTTGAAACACCGTTCTATTTTTAGCTCTGAGGACAACTAAATTAAGGTGCAGGATATTTAGCTTGGGTAGAAGCATAATTTGAGTAGGATTTGTGATGGACTTTTAACAAATAATATCTAGGTGTTTATTGTATTGAAGGCGGCCACATTTTATTTGTTTGTGTTAGGAAGTATAGGCAGAATTAACTTCTATTAATGAAAGGTTGAATTTCTGTCCCTGTATAGAGAAATTCGTATCTTCATCTATTTAGATTTAACCATGGGTCTATTTAAGTCTGTGCCATGGATCGAGACATAACATTAAATTATGACAGGACTAGACATAAGAGAAGCCAAAATAAGTTGACCCAGGAAGGAATGTGGTCTCAGGTGGCTCCTTAATGATTAGACATTTGACATTTGATTAAAGTCTTTTAATTTTATGGGCTACTGTCATCCCAGATAGAGATCCAAATCTTGTTTTATTTGTCCACTAAAATGAAACTAAAATAGTAATGAATTTCACTTGTTCTTAGGGATTTGTGCTTTGATGATTGTGCTATAACTTAAAAAAATGATGCTACTTCAAAGAAACTTAAAAGGATTACTTTTAAAGGGTATCTGAAAATTGTTGATGTACAACTCTTTGGGCTTCAAAATAAGATGGTGTCATCACCACTTTAGTGGATAATGTCGTCTGGTGGAAATGATAGATATTCGTACTCTTGTGCACATCTTGCATTAGAAGAACAATGAAAAAGGCATAGAGGGGGAGTGTCATAATTAAAAATTAATTTAGTGCCTTCCATTTCCTAAATTACATTAAACCATGAGTGGAAGTGATTTTCTTGGTAGGAAGAGAAGGTTCTCAGAGCAAAAGACGTCCAGCAACCCTTACAAAAGGCCATTAGTGGCCTTTTTATGATGAAAGGACTTTTCTTGTCTCTGAAGCCCATTATGAGAATCTTTAATCCTGAAGCCATCTCTTAAGCGTAGCACAGAAGAGGTCGTGACATGGTGTCATTCAGTTTATTACAGTTCCAGAACAGTTTTGAGCCAACCTCTGTGGGCAACCTTCCATTCACATGCACACCACTTTGTATAAAAGAGTTCTCCAGAACAGTCCTTGGGAGCGAAATGGTTTTATATAATCTTGACAGGGCTACAGATAGAACATGACTAATAGGAGCCGTCTTCTGCTGTTCATCTGCTGAAGACAAGAATCTATGCATCCAAATACTCTTTTGTATACAGATATTTAACTTGGCAGCCAGTGACCTCTCTTTGGGATAGTCAAGTAAAAGGCGCTCTATAACTCCTGCCTTTGGATTAAAAACAAAAAAAAAGCCATTGAAGAGCCAAACTAATGGAAGTTGGATCATTTAAAAAGCTTGTTTGTACTTAGGGTTGTGCTTAAATGGAAATATGAGTCATAAATGACTACAGATGCAGACAGTCTATCTGTGAACCAGTCAAGCCCTGATTGCTTGACTATAGACTTTAGGAAGTTAAATAAGTAGAAAATTGACTTCATTATTAAGAATATATCAGGGTCTTTCTGATTCCTTCTTTACTTACTGGCATCAGCAGAGTCCCACTATGTGGAGGGGAGGGTTTGGGAGATTATCAGAGTCCTTAGAAACCTTTGGTGGCTTCTCTGTCCTCACTGGCCTATTTTGGGAATTCCGTGGATACATTCAGATGATTTGGGGGGAAGGTGCGTGAACACGGACAAAGATGCAATCAAAATAATGTGACAGTGGGAACTGTGCTGGTGGCCTATTTAAGGTATTATTTTTTGGCTGGGCATGGTGGCACACACCTGTAATCCCAGCACTGTGGGAGGTCAAGGTGAGTGGACTGCCTGAGCTCAGGAGTTCAAGACCAGCTTCAGCAAAAGGGAGACCACATCTCTACTAAAAATAGGAATACTAGCTGGCATTGTGGCAGCACCTGTAGTCGCAACTACTAGGAAGGTTGAGGCAAGAGGATCTCATGAGCCCAAGAGTTTGAGGTTGCCGTGAGCTATGATGCCATGGCCGTCTACCCAGGCTGACAGAATAAGACTCTGTCTCAAAATAAAAGGGTACTATTTTTTCAGTTGCCAGTATAGTGATGAAATTATACCAGTATATCACAATAACTAACAAACTACACAGGTATCTTGGTATATCTCATAGGTTGATCCTCCTTCCTCATCACACATCCTCAATTTTTGTTTCTGGTTTGCAATTCTGTTTCCTTCCAAATTCTTTGACCTGCCAAGAATTCCTCTGCCTTGTAACTGACTATTAACTGGGTGGGCAAAAATTCAGAGGTGAGCCAGAGAGAAAATGATGCAAGTATAAATCAACCAGGAACATGAGTATACTTGTACATTGATGGCTGCAGAGAGAATAAGCACTGGTATGTTTTTTGACATAAATAAAGACATATGGGTTTAGGGGAGAACAGAAATTTTTAACTCAATAGTTGAACTTGGTGGGGGAGGGTACTTCCTAAAAATGGGCTGTGAACACCCAGTTTGGGGGGAAGGAGTAAATTGGGACCAACCAAGTGGGACTAGCTGAGCAGCTGCTGTCCAGGAAGAACAAATAGGGCAGGCCTTAACTTTCCTTTGCTATACATAGAAAATATGAAAGACCAGGTGCAGTGGCTTACGCCTACAAAGTGGGAAGCTCTCTTGAGCTCAGCAGCTTGAGACTACCCTGAGCGAAAGCAAGTCCCCCATCTCTACTAAAAATAGAAAAATTAGCCAGGTGTGGTGGGCACCTATAGTCCCAGCTACTCAGGAGATTGAGGTAAGAGAATCATTTGAGCCCAGGAGTTTGAGGTTGCTGGGAGCTGGGCTGAGGCTGCAACACTCTAGCCTAGGCAAAAGTGAGATGCTGTCAAAAAAAAAAAAAAAAAAAAAGGAAGGAAGGAAGGGTGAGAGAGGAAATTTGACAGACTAATAATAATAGCCACAAACTTTTCTTAGTACCCAGCATTTACTATTTTATTTGTAATCCTCACCACGGTCCTCTTAAATAAGTAAACTTAGTGTTCCCATCTTGCAGAGGAGGAAAACTGAGGCAAAAAATTAAATAGAGTAGAACTACGACTCAAACCCAGGTCTAGTCCCCAGCCTGCATTCCTAACCACAATACCACATACTCTCCCTCACTGGCTCCCAGTCACTACGCTCAGCAGATTCTATGAGCTTTTCAAGGAAAGTGTGATTATCTCCTTTATAAACCGGCTTTAGAGAGGTTAAGCAAAGATTACACAGCTAGACAATAATTCCGTAGTAATCACTTACATGTTTTTTTACAACTTTTATATAAATTTTATTTGTATGTCTGTTTCAATCTGATTTGATTTATTTATTTTTTTGAGACAGAGTCTCACTATGTCACCCTTGGTAGAGTGCTTTGGTGTGACAGCACACAGCAACCTCAAACTCTTGTTAAGTGATTCTCTTGCCTCAGCCTCCCGAGTAGCTGGGACTACAGGCACCCACCACAATGCCTGGCTATATTTTTGTTGCAGTTGTCATTGTTGATTAGCTGACCTGGGTCCTGGGTCCCCGCCACCTTTGGTTTATGTGGCTGGCCCCGTAACCACTGTGCTACGGATGCTGAGCCTGATTTGAATTTTTTAAAAAAGGTCTTGGTCACGAAGTAATCTGTGATCACTTTCCTCCAACTCTTCAATGCTTTCAAAATTATATTACTGTGTTCCCACTTTGTAAGTGAGAAAACTGAGGGATGTTTGTGTACTGAGCTGTGCTGTGTGCTGGATACATCAGAGTCAAGGCGATGACCCCTTGGAGTCTTGAGTGTACAAAGACTATTACAATGAACTCACCTAAAAGTGCCAATATGGAACGTTTTTCACATTTGTTGCGTAACCTATTAACAAGCTATATTGTTTAGTTTGAGAAAAACAATGCACAAAGCCCCCTCTTACAGAATCACAATGCATGCTAACACATTCAAAGTCTACACAAAACCTGGATTTAATCTCACGAAGCTCGCCCTAGATACAATAACATCCTCTCAGCGCAAGTGTGCTGTGCTGTGTGTTTCAGGAAAGAGTGTCTTATAGAATAAATGCAGACTGCTTGGGATGGCATTCAAGCCCTTCACAAACTGACTCAAATTATTTCTCAGCCTCATTTCTTGTAACCGCACCTAATTTTTTTCTGTTCTGCAATGTGCTATTTTAAACAATGGTTTCATTAGACATAATGACAGTTATCACACCTTCCAGATTTATATTTGGATTTCCAATGCCGTAATTATAATCTTTCTCCAGAGACAAATGCATGAAACCGGCTTCATTCTGTCCGGGGGCATATGAGATAAGTGTGATTACACGCCCATCTAACAGATGGAAAAACCGTGGGCGTGGGAGGGAATCAGAGAATCGTGGGTGTGATCCTCCTTTGTGGGTGGTGATCCTCCTCTCATCCTGATCTTAAAATGATTATTGTTTTGGTATTATAAACTCCGTGTTTGCATCCTCGGTGATTTGTAAAACTGGAGTGGAACGTTTAAAAAGAACTCTCGCCAGGCAAGGATTGAAATTATAACGCAAATAGAAAGCATTCAGCATCAGAGCACAAGAAGAAACCTAACAGCGCTAATCAGAGAGAAAATACTGGCTGTGATTCGTCCTGTTTTTGATTCCCCGGGGGTCCTACAGTATGTGACACATTAATCAGGATGTGAATCATTTCTGGAACTGCACGTTCTGTCCCCTCTTGACGCAGGTTTTCCCTGATTGATTACGCTCCCCTGATGAACCGCTTTGGGAGGGATCCGAGCTGTGATATTATCTGATCAATCTGACGGGCCCCTGTGACAGCTGGTTCTCAAATTGGATCCCCTGTTGGCAAATAAATACATCCTTTGTCTTTCATTCAACTAGAGCTGGGCAAAGTAAAGTTTGCCCAACCCAATTAGTAATTAACCCAAAGGAAACAATATCTTTTCTACACATAGAATGTTTGTTTTTCTAAGGCTATTACCTCCACGTAGAAAAATCGGTGGGTCCCTGCTGTTAACCTGTGGCCAGGGTTTCTAGATGTTGAATTCCCTAAGTTACAATTGTATTTACTGTTCACCCAGCAGGGAATGTGGTTGAATGATGGGCATTTTTCTTTTGAGCTAACCTATCCCTTCTAACTAGATTTTCTATTAACGTATGAAGAGAGACTCCACAGTTAAAGGTTTGTTTTTTAATTGTTTATTCACACAGAACACTGGCAATATATAGGCTTACTAATGTGGACCAAAATGAAATTTCTGAGCTGGTTTGAATATGTATGTGCAGAGTACTCTATTTTCTCTAGATGCTCTTAAATATGTATGTAAGTAAATACATATATGTACATATCTGTATATTCGTAGACATCTAATGTGTGCTATCATTAATGGCCAAGAAAAAATAGCTCCCTGTGTACTTGTGAAAAACATTAAATTAGCAATTACCACAAAAATGTATTTCATTGCATAGATTGTTTGTTTCAGGAAAATTTAAAGATAATTGTTAAGTGTTATTGCATCCCTTCTGGTGTTATGTGTCTTTGGGTCAAAATGCAAAAAGACTCTTATTTTTTCTATAGTATACCTTATTTTAGCTTTTCCCAGAGGAAGCTAGCAATAGTTTTAAAAGCACAAATGACTCTTGTAATATTTTATTCGCATTAACTAGGGCGGCACCTGTGGCTCAAAGAAATAGGCTGCCAGCCCCATATACCAGAGGTGGCAGGTTCAAACCCAGCCCCGGCCAAAAACTTATTTGCATTGACTAATAATGTTCAAGATCTTTTTGTAATAAGTCTTTCTTAAATGGTATAATTTGTATGTTTATGATACGCACTCGATTGTTAATTTATGTATCTCTTTATTTTAAGAAAATATTTCTAGATGAACAAAATCTAGCTTTTCTTCTCCACTCCGTGATGGGACAATATTGTTCCATTCACAGCCACCGCCCACTGTCATTTCACCTCAACGGAACCAAGCGAGTTCGTGTTTGAATTCTGTTATATCTAGCTAAAGGAAACCAGGTTAACCATTTAATAATAGATTACCTTTAGTGGGTTAGAAAATATATTGACTAAAAAGAGAAATATTTTGAGAAGAATAAAGATGTATTAGACTATGCAAACGTGGATGTGTGTGAATGCAGTACTTTGAAAGTTTGTTATTTTTTATTCTGCTTGGAACACGTCTGTTCACCTACCTGCCCTCCATCTGCAGGTTGCCAACTCTTGACCAGGGCAGGGGTATGAAGCCAAGGGGATGTGGGCCTGGCACTGCAGTGGTCCCAACACAGCTCAGAGGGAATGTGATCTCGCCACAGATAGTGGCTGGCACAGTACAGCCTGGCTGTGCTTTACCTGTGATGGAAGAAGCTATCCCATCCCCCAGAACCTCGGTTGGCCCTTTAGTGGCTTTTGGAGAGAGAAAAATGACAAATGACTCTGTGCCCACCTTTTGTCAAAATCAGGGAGACCTTGGTCAGGAGCTTCCTCCTCTTTAGCAGAAATTCCCCGGTTTGAAAACACCGTTCGTCATTGTCTTTGGAAATCGTCACTTCTTGCGTCTTTGTGTTCATCTTTCATCATTGAAATACCTGAATTGAAATTCAGCTTAAAATCTATTATTTAACAAGCTGGGTGGAGCGGGGAGCTCACACTCGGAGTCCCGGCCACTCCATAGGCTGAGGCGGGAGGATCGCTTCAGGCCAGGAGTACAAGGTTGCAGTGAGCCATCATGGTACTGCTGTGCTCCAGCCTGGGTGACAGAGACCCTCTCCAAAATCATCATAATAGGGGCAGCGCCTGTGGCTCAAAGGAGTAGAGTGCTGGCCCCATATGCCGGAGGTGGTGAGTTCAAACGCAGCCCCTACCAAAAACTGCAAAATCATCATAATAATAACAGCTATAAATTTAATAGATAGCCGTTTTCACATTTTTCTCAATGACTGAAATCAGAAGGGAGCTGCTGACTTCCGGACACTTCCCCCCCCAACCCCATGCCCAAGGGCAGAGAACACACAATCCCCTCAAGAGCGGCAGGGGCCCACCTTCCCTGCATGGGAAACCACCAGATGCCTGAGCTTCCAGAAGCCTAAGGAGCACTGACCCCATGAAGAAGTGGCCGAGTGACTTGCCAGCCCCAGACCCAGGCCCCGGGTGCTCCTTCTGCTGTCTTCCTACCAGCAGCATCTTGTTCTCACTCCTTCCAGAACCTGCAGCCCTTTGCACCCATCCAGGCCTTAGTCTTGCTGCAGCCCCCACACAGGTCCCGTCTGCAGAGAAGCCCCTGATCGCACAACTCCGTGTTGATTTTCTTCTTCACCTCCCCCCCCCCCGTAGCCCTAGCATTTGGGGTGTGTTACAGCACTGCTCCCTTTACTCGCCGCCATTAGCAATTAAAAACCTTCCCCCAGCATCCGTAATCTTTCCCCTTTAAGTCTCCCCAATTGTTTAAAATGGAGAGTTGCCTAAGGCCTTTCCAGCTGCTGTCCACACGTCTGAAGGTTCCACATCCGTGGAGTCAACCCACCGAGGATGGAAAATAATTGAAAAACAAAACAACTTTTGTCTGTGCTGAACATGCACAGACTTTTTTGTCTTGTTATTTATTCCCTAAAGATCATGGTGTGACAACTGCTTACTTAGCATTTACACTGTGTTGTTGCAAGTAATCTGGAGATGATTTAAAGCAGTGATTTTTAGTTGGTGTGCCGCGGCACACTGGTGAGCTGTGAGAGGGTTTTACATGTGCTACAAAATGTTTAAAGACCATTAATTAAGGCCAGGTGCAGTGGCGCATGCCTGTAATCCTAGCACTCTTGAGAGGCCGAGGTGGGTGGATTGCCTGAGCTCAGGAGTTCCAGACCAGCCTAAGCAAGAGCAAGACCCTGTTTCTACTAAAAAAAAAAAAAAAGAAAGAAAAAAGAAAAACTAGCCAGCTGTTGTGACAGGTGCTTATAGTCCCAGCTACTCCCGAGGCTGGGGCAGGTGGATTGCATGAGCCAGGAGTTTGAGGTTGTGGTGAGCAGTAACTCCACAGCACTCTACTGGGGGCAACAGAGTGAGATTCTGTCCTCCTCCCAAAACAAATCATGAATTAAATTATTTTTTATCTTACTCTTTTTATTTCTGAGACAGAGTTTCGTTTTGTCACCCTTGGTAGAGTGCCATGGCATCATAGTTCATTCATAGCAACCTCAAACTCTTGGGCTCAAGAGATCCTCTTGTCTCAGCCTCCCAAGTAGCTGAGACTACAGGTGCCTGCCACGATGCCCAGCTGGTTTTTTAGAGACAAGGTGAGGTCCCACTTTTGTTCAGGCTGATCTTGAACTCTGGACCTCAAGCAATCCATCCTTCTGGGCCTCCCAGAATACTAGGATTAGAGGCATGAGCCACCGGGCCTGGCCAAATTAAATTATTTTTGAAGGAAGTTCAATGCACAGTAGTTTTATTCTTTTTTTTTTTTTTTACTCTTCTTGTTGATCAACATAATTAAGTGTGCCAAGGAAGTTTAACTATAGTTTCAAATGTGCCGTGAGATAAAAATGTTGAAAAGTACTGATTTAAAGGGTAGAGTAGATGTGTGTTTGTTAGATGCTAATACTAAACCATCATATATAAGGGACCCACTTACAACTTACAAAGAGGCTCCCAATGCTCCCCATAAGGATAATTTATAACTAAATAATTAAATTCACAATTCAGGAACTGGTTTCTTCCACGCATATACACGAACCTAAAGTCCTGAGCAGTTCTTGAGCGAAGCAGCGTTACACGTGACTAGTCTCATAGAGAAGCAGCTGAAAATAAACACAAGAATGCAAAGAATCGGAAGCTCCAGAGCCAAGAAGAGAGTGAGCTGAAGCCTTTTGTCTCACTGGGGCAGGATTTGCTGAGCTTGAGAAGTGAGCGCCTGAGACTGAGCGGTTCACAAAGCTTTGCTGTGCAGTCAGTGAGAAGTTCAGCTGCTTTATAGCTATTTATAAGGGGAAAAAGGAAAAGGCTGTATGCAGAACCCTAGATCCTGACTTCAGTGGTGAGCTCCCCTCCTCCAGCTACAGAATCAAATCCTGATTCCCAGAACCATCCATCATCATAACATCAGCCTACGTTCTTCCCTCAAAAATGCCCTTTCCAGGCCAGGTGTGGTAGCTCACGTCTGCATTCCTAGCACTTTGGGAGGCTAAAGTAGGAGGATCACTTGAGGCCAGGAGTTTGAGGATGATGACACCACTGCACTCTAGCCTGGGCGGTAGGGCCAGACCCTGTCTCCCAAAAAATGAAAAGTAAAACACCCCTGCCAGAAAGCAAGACATTTCTGCAACATTGGGCGAATGTTGATGTGTAGTACTTATTTGCAGTTTCTCCTATTTCTTATCTAAATTTTTTATGAGTTTGTTTTTATGTTGTTTGCATTAAAAGAGCACAATTGTTTCTCACATTATTACAGAACACAAGTATCATTACTACTGTAATATTACGCTCTGTTATTACCACATACAAGTCATTATAGTAATTTATAATTGTTATTATTGTCTCCGTGTACACACAGCTTATCAATTGACATATGAAGTTCTCAGGGACGTATCTCATCCATACCTGGCAACTGTCTATACTACACCCTTTTATATCAGGGGCTGGAGCATCCGTGGATTTTGGTACCCAAGGTGTTCTTGGAACCAGTTCTCCTTGGATACGAAGGGTGACTACCTCCTTCTCTTCCCTGTCCCTCTGTGCCTTGACCTCCAGGAATAAAGTAGCCATTTTAAAGGGCCTGTCCTAAACTCTCCCACGCACCCTTCAGTATCTCAGGGAAGAAGAGGCCCAGGCCTGGCTGATGGGACCCAGTTCCCAGGATCAGCTGGGGAGGGCTGATAAAGGATTCTATGAAAACTACTTTATTCATTTCCTGCATCTCTTGTCTCCTCTCAGGAAATAAGCTTTCCTCTTAGGTCACTTAGGTCCCCTCCATCTTTCAGCCTTCTCTAAGACTATGGGTGTGAAGAGTAAGTGCCCGTTTGTAGTATCTGTTAGATTTTTATATGGGTACTGATGAAAACTGATCGTTGTGCTTGGTCCTTGACATTGGGGAAGCTTGGCAAAAATTCCTGTGTCCAGGACGGGCCTGAGGTGGCAGGGGCAGGCACTTCGACAGGCATTATTCCTGTGCTCGTAGTAAAACCATAGTCCCAGTCCCCACCCCAGATGCAGACAGGGTGGTGGGTGGCCCAGGGTCCTACCCACATCAGTGGTAATTAAAAGTGTCCCATTATAAGAAATATAGTTGGACCCCCCCAGTTTCCATGAAACAAGAAGCTCCCACGTGGAGTTGAATGTTAGGGCATCCTAACCCAATCCTACCCTCAGTCTTGCACTTGATTTGCATCCGTGAAATTCCTCCTCCTTCCCACTCCACGGAGCGTGGGGTTTGTGAGCAAGTTAAAGGCAGAGAAACTGAAGAGGTGGATTGTAGTCTGATGCCACGCTAAGGAATTCGCTTTAACTTAATCACACATATGTTTGAGCAGACGCTTCAGAAAGATCACTCCGGAGACAGAGAAGGGGAGGGCTGGGGAAGGAAGGGTCTGAGACTTAGGGGCGTCTAAAGGCGCAGGTGGGACAGTAAGTTTAAAAATGAAAATAAGACACGTCCAGGGTGACGATGGAATGAACTAGAATCTGGTGAGAGAGCCAGAAAGAAGAAAAAGCAAGAAATGGCTCCACAGTTCCCAGCCTGCTGTGCAGGCGGCTGATGATCCGAACAAACACATCTGGGACCAGCCCTGGGCCGGGAAGGGTCTGCTCAGGGCGAGCGTGGGCCCAGGCTGCCCCCTGCTGGGCGGAAACGTCTGCAGCTCCACCCTGCCGCTCCGCGCTGTTCAATGTCCTAGCAGAACGGAATGAGGCTGAGGTTCCTACCCACTGGGCTTTCAAACACTTGCTAACTAACAGCTTGGTAACTAGGAGGTAATTTGGGCAAGTCTGACTGTGCAGAGAGAACAAGAGGCTGTCAAAGCAAGTTCTTACATCTTCTGCAGCATCTTATTTCAGATTCAGAAGCGGACCCAAAAATATATTTATTTATTTAAGTGAAAGTAGATAAGAATATAATCTGTGGAGGAAAATGAGAGCAAACCTTTAGGGAATATTAACATGTTCCGAGAGGACAAAGGACTAATATCATGATCCTCAGCTGTGAATGCTGCATGGCAGTAATTAAGGCTGTCAACTGGTGAAACGTGCGGAGTTCAGACAACTTTAAAGATGACATGTGGCAGCGCCTGTGGCTCAAAGGAGGAGGGCACTGGTCCCATATGCTGGAGGTGGTGGGTTCAAGCCCAGCCCTCGGCAAAAAAAAAAAAACAAAAAAAAACCGTGCAGTTTTGTAAAGATAACAGTAGGTGAGAAGATTTGAACAAAACTAGAGGGACCCCCACTGTCTGTAGACCCAGCACTCAGCTCTAGGCCCTCTCACCCCAGCACCCCCAATTCTAAAATCCATTCCTGTGACGTGTGTGTCCTGGGCATTGAAAGGGGCTGTTCACATGGAGAGGTTTAAATGGTGGCTGCATCTTCTCAGGAGTATGGACAGTGGGGTTGTTCTTGCCTAAAAGTCATGAGATGAACCCTGACAGTGGCCTTCCAGGCCCTATATAAATAAAAAACAGAATTCTGTGACTTGGAAGCTGGAGCTGGGGGCAGGAAGTGCAAGAGAATTAAATGGAAGGGAAGGAACATAGGCCGGGGAGGGACTGAGAAGAGAGAGTGGGCCATAGGGGAGAAGGTTCCTCTCAATCAGGAGAGAAACAGTCCAGAACCCAATCCCCGTCCCTCCCTCACCATCCCCGCCTCCAGTCTCTCCACCCTGACCTCCCAGGAGCTGAGGAAAACTGCACTGATTCAGGAGAGCTGCCGGGTTCACATCCAGATGGCCCCGAGGAATTTTAAGAATGGAATATAAAATTTGAACCACAAGGACTTTGTACTTTCTGTACGTACTTAGCGATTAGTTGTATGAAATCACCCGAATGTCAATATAAATATTTATGGTCCATAAAAGTGGGATATACACACTAGCTTGGCTACCTTAGTGTGAGATTGTTTCCATTCACTAATGTTTTATGTGTCCCCCCCCCCGTAATTCCTTGAGAGTTATCAATCAGAGAAAATCTAGGTAAAAGCTAGATAACAAAACACCCAAGAATGTCACCGCTTACAGATGTCAAACGCTGTTGCAGAAGTGGAAGGAGATGTGGGACACCCTAAAACTCCTCTAAGGGGAGGCACCACAAAGCCACCAGGCCAGGGACACAGAAAGGGAGGAAGTTGTGTTCTAAATTCAACCTGCCCCAGTCCGCTATGAGCCAGCAATTCCACTGCAAGTGGAGACCAGATACACACCGGACACGTGTGTGTCTGTTCTTAGCAGCACTTTTCATGCGAGTCCAAACCTGGAAATCATCTACACACCCACCAAGAGTAGCACGTGCCAATAACTTACAGTGCATTCGTGTAGTTTAACCTAACAGTGAACATTACTGCTGCACTGAATATCCAGAGTAAATCTCGCTAATGTGGTTTATATGCAAGAAGCCAGACCAGAAATCACGCATATAATTCCATTCGCATGTTTTGAAAACTGGCAAAATGAACGTATAGTGATAGAATTTAGAATAATGGCTCCTTGGGCAGTGGGCTGGGTAAGTAATGCTCTGTTAGCCAATCTGATCGCGGATATGTATGTGTTGCTGTGTGTATGCTTGGGTGTGAATCCAGGAGCATACTTTGACATGTGGACTTTCATTTTGTGTATTATAGTTTAATAATAGTACTTAGAGTATAGGAAAGACATTCTAGGAAGGAATCCAGTTAAAAGACAGGAAGAGAATCCAGTTGAAAAGACAAAGAGCAAAAGAATAATTATAATACTTTAATAATTTAAAGTATTTGGACAGGCTCGGCACCTGTGGCTCAAGCGGCTAAGGCATCAGCCACATACACCTAAGGTGGCGGGTTCGAATCCCCAGCCCGGACCCACCAAACAACAATGATGGCTGCAACCAAAAAAATGGCCAGGCGTTGTGGCGGGCACCTGTGGTCCCAGCTACTTGGGAGGCTGAGGCAGGAGACTCGCTTGAGCCCAGGAGTTGGAGGTTGCTGTGAGCAGGATGCCACAGCACTCTACCCAGGGGGACGGCTTGAGGCTCC
>CAUYTI010009273.1:0-33855 GCA_963575145.1 Galago senegalensis
CCCATCCATCTACCTACCCACTGACCCATACATCTATCTATCTATCTAGCTATCTATCTATCTATCTATCGATCTATCTATCCATCCATCAAGCCATCCATCCATCCATCCATCCATCCACCTATCCATCCATCCATCCACCCACTTATTCATCTGTCTACCCATTTACCCATCCATCTACCTACCCACTGCCCATTCATCTATCTGTCTGTCTGTCTGTCTGTCTGTCTATCCATCCATCCATCCACCTACCCATCCATCCATCCACCCACTTATTCTTCTATCTACCCATTTACCCATCCATCTACCTACCCACTGACCCATTCATCTATCTATCTATCTATCTATCTATCTATCTATCTATCTATCTATCTATCCATCCATCCACCTACCCATCCATCCATCCACCCACTCATTCATCTGTCTACCCATTTACCCATCCATCTACCTACCCACTGACCCATCTATCTATCTATCTATCTATCTATCTATCTATCTATCCATCCATCCATCCACCCACCCACCCATCCATCTGTCTAGTATTTATCTAGACTTTTTACAGTAGATTGAGGAAAGTGATGAAAATACACACCATTTCTGCTCTCACAAAATATGCTGTTGAGCTGGAGTAAAGTCTAAATAGGCAATAACACCTAGTGGGTGCTTGGAGGCAGGAAGAAGGGTGCCTGCTGAAGAGGGCTTTAGCTGTCAGTCAGCTAGGCAGGCTGCTGAGATGACCTGAAGTTCCACCTGGCAGGGAGGTGCAGGTCAGTGCAGTGTCCCTGACCTCAGGCTGTCAACTGTACAGACCCCTAATCTTAGCCCCACTGGCTGTCTGGAGCATCTTATCCAGGAGCTGGATGGATCCTTCACCATGCCAGTTGGAAGCCACCCCAGCCTGGCCAGGGCAGGGAGAGGTGCATCATTCCTCTGGAATAAACGAAAGACAGTGTGTGAATGGGGCCTGGACCACCTCAGTTTTTCAACTAAAGCAACTTGAACTTTATTCTGCATCAGGTACTAGGTACCTCAGTGAGCTATAGTTTGAGGATAGAGTTCCATGGCTTAAACAAGTTGGAGACTGGGGTACTCTCTAGTGGGCATCTCTGGATTTGGCCTGCCCAGCACCCACTTTGCTTTCGTAGGGAATATTTCTTTATTATCTTTCAGGGATGATGTGTCTTGGGGAGAGGGAGAGGGTTATCACTCCAGGCTTCAGAGGGGAATGTATGAGTCAGGCCTGGCCGATCAGAGGAGAGAATATGCCAACTGGGCACAGTGATCAAGGCCCAGGATGGTCATGTATTAAACAGGCCAATCACCAATCCTGAGATTTTGCTTCATGCCATCAGGGGGACATCTTTCTTGCTTTCTGCTGTGCCTGGAACTACATAGTTGGTAGGAGCTACTGGTGGGCATCTTGCCAGCACAGGAGAACCCTGCCTGGGCATGAAGCCACAGGGATGACAACAGTGCTGAAGGGATGCAAGGGCCCTGGATCCAGCCTTGCCTGAGATTCCCCTTTACTTGGTGCCCATATGTCCTGTCTGTATTTTTAAAGCCAGTTTGAGTTGGATGTCCTTTTGTAGCTAAAATAGTCTTGTGTATATTCTCTGGCATTGTACCTGTAGAGAAAACCGAGACCCAGAGAAGGAAGGTGACTTGCCTAAAGTCACCCAGTGAACTAGTAACAGACCCAGGACCCAACCAGAAGTCTCACTTAGCTCCCTGTGGCATCCCGAGCCTTGCCTGGACAGCATGGCTTCTCGGAGGGTAGGCCAGTAGGCACAAGGAGCCCCTGCATGGGCAGGGCAGGGTGGGCCAGTTCTTCCCCCTCCCAGCGGGGTCCCATCTCTGCAGTGAGGGGCCCTATGGGCAATGGGAGTGAGGGAGGTGAGGGGCACCCTGTTATTGCCAGCAATGGCAGGGTCAGAATTCAGCTCCGGAGCAAAGGTGGGGCTTCCTCCCTTCACAGAGCCCAGAGTCACGTGTGGTGTCTCAGTGCTCAGCTCATGCCTGAAGTTCAGTCACTTTTTCATGGAGCCCCGGAGTTTCTGGGGTCTGTTGGCAACTATGGCAGGTGTGCTGGGAGGAAAACGATTGCCTTTTTCTTCTTTATTTTTGTGTTTTGGAGTATCTTTGAATGGTTTTGCTTGAAAAATAAATAGGGGTTCAATCACTAAAAATATTTTATAATCCACTGGGCCCAGGTCCATGGCCATTTTACAGAGAGGAAAAATGAGGCTCCAAGCAGAGTTGGAACTTCCCCAGGGACCTCCAGGAAGGTGGGACTGGACCTGGATTCTGGTCTCTGTCCCTCTCCCCAGCCTGGTGCACAGGCTTGCTGTGTGACAATTGCCAGGTCTCGTGCCCCTCCGAGCCTCTGTGGGACAGGTGGTCTCTAGACGCACTCTGTGTTATGCTGTGCATCACTGGTGTCCCCTGGGTTCTCCTTTCCGAATCACTATGTCCTATGGCTTCTCAATGAAATGAGAACTCACTTCTGTCTTTGCAGAAAGGACAAATGAATCAGAAGGCTGATCAGTGAAGGGACTAATGCAGTTCCTCACCAGCTTCGTCATTCCTTTGTCCCTTGAATGAAATTCCTCCTTGGTATGTGCCTTTCAGAAAAAAAAAGAATCCAGAGAGATGGATTGACCCTGATAATATCAAAGAGTTAATTTCTGAGCTCATTCCTGAGCTGTCAGGGGTCTGGAAGACTTTCTGTAAGCCATAAATAACGCATTTTAATAACTGGGACTTTGGTTCCTCTCTGGGGGCTGAAACTGTATTGTGATTCGGGTGGCAACTTGTCAGGGCGCCAACATGGGGTTTCTCTGGCACTTATTAAGGGATTACATATTTTGGGCATGCTCAGGTCTTCATGGTCTACTGGAAAGCCATCCTGCTGAAAATGTTTCTGACACAAGGAAATGGACTTTTAGTGGAAAACAGTCCCCCCACACTTCAAGTTCATTGTTTACCAGTTTTACCCTGAATTTGATTGAAAGTTATTTTAATTATTTTCTCCCTTTCCCTGACCTTATGGCAGTGTATGACTCAGATGACTCTTCCCTCACACCCTGCATGGCCCTGTGTCTAAGTCCACGGTGGGTAATGGAATTTTGGTGTCTTGGGAATGTAGAAACCCTGGCTTAGACAACCTTCTGGACTGAGTTTTGTCCAGACCGGGTTTAATCTGGAATATATCTTTGAAGACCCAGATTCTAGTCTTTGGTGAGAATTTGCTGATGTCTCCGGGCCACTTCTCCTCTATGAAATAACAATCTCAAGTCCAGTGACCCCATGGATTGATTGTTTCTGAGGTCTGGAGAAGAGGCTGTTTTCTTCCCTATGAAGTGGGAATAAAGACTAAAGAGGTGCTCGATCCCTTTTCAAGTCAACAAATATTTGTTAAGTATCAACTATATACTAGGCTCTGCTCTGGAAACTGAATACAAAGCCACAAACTAGACAGACACAGAGCTGGAAACTGGAGGGTTTATATATTCCTCATTCCAACATCTGTAAGTTTCATTATTTTATAAGGCACGAAAGAGAAAAATAAAGATAACCATGGTAGACATTGATGTTTACCCAGCCAATACCCATCTACTCCTCTTAGGAATAAGGCTTCATTTTTTTTTTTTCAGAGATGTGCTATGCCCAGGTAATTAAATACATGTCTCAGGTTCCCATACAGCTAGGAGTGGGCATAAGACAGCCCTAACCAATGAATTACAGGCATAAGTTGCTGAGAGGGGCTTCTGGGAGACTCATTTAGTTGTTTGGTCCATGACAACTGTTTCTCTTCCTGCCTGGATAGGGAAATGGATGTGAAGGCTGGAACTGTACAGCTGTTTTGTAAACGTGAGGACAGGGGCGTACCTGAAGGAAGGTAGAGTAGGGCGGAGGGGAGCCCACGTACTCAAGATTAATGTAGAGTGGCTGCCTAGGCCTCATCTATATACCTTCTGCTTTTAGTTATAAGAGAAAAATAAACCTCTGTCATGTTTTAAGCCACTGTTATTTAAGTTTTCTATGTAGTACAGCCCCACAAACACATGCAATGACAAACAAAAGCTTCAGGCAAGGCAAAATAAAAATCTAACTAGAGATCAAGTGTGAGAAGAAGTTAGAATGCACCCACATGAGCCACAGAATTCTATACAGTTTTTTAAGTTCACCTGCAAATTTGCCTTTGAGCTTCCTGGTAGCCAAGTAAAGGAAGAAATACCAATATTGATATGATTCTCATTGTCCCTGAAGAAGAGATGTTGAAAAGAGAATCTCAGTTTTTCCTAGTTCTTACTTATGGTTACATCGCAGACAAATTTTCCCTGGTTCCTTGGCCCTGTGCCTGGCATAGGGTGGGCACCTGATAAATTTTTGTCAGATGCTATTGTTGACTTTTCAAACATGGCCCCTTAAGCCCACCTTAGATGATCCAAACTAATTTGAATTTTGTTACTGTGGATCCTCCATATGCCTTACCCACCACAGAGGCCACTTTCAGGGACATATTAATAAAATGGGCCTCCTTCTACACCCCACCTCCTGTCTCCACTCCAAAGGCACTGCAGGCTCTGTGTGCAAGGCTCTGGGTCCATCTCCCTCCCACCTTCTCTGGCCAGCTTATCAGTTACCCTTTCCCTAGGTCTTGTACCCCTTTCTCGCTACTGGCTCTTTCACTCAGTATTTAAACATGTTTAAACAACGTGCATCTCGAAAGCCCTTCCTCTCTTCCTGTTTCTCTCCTCCATTCCCCAGCAAACCTCCTGAATGAGTCGTCTACACCTGCTGCCTGGCTTCTGCACTGCCCACTGCTGGACTCAGAGGGGACTCCTTGCAGTCCTTCTTGCACTCAATCCTTGTTCATTCATTAGTTCTGCACATTTCATTGGCCTTACCCTAGGGAAGGTGCTTTCCTAGGCATGGGGAACAGTGAACAGAACAGACAGGGGGAGCTGACCAGGGATGGCAGAGATACCATGTTTATGGTACGGTAAACACATGCATGTATGGCATATACAAGGTGTAGGGAAGAGCTCAGGGCAGAGGGGTGCAGGGTGCTGCAGGAGGGGCAGCATTGTAGAAGGTCTTCAGGGGAGGTGGGGAATGGCACTTGGCAGTATCTCGAGGAAGCTTGTGTTTTTTCTTTCTTTTTCTTTTTTTTTGCAGTTTTTGGCTGAGGCTGGGTTTGAACCCGCCTCCTCTGGCCTATGGGGCCGGTGCCCTATTCCTTTGAGCCACAGGTGCTGCCCTCTTGAGGAAGCTTGTTCCAGGCAGTGAGCAGAGCAGGTGCAAAGCCTCTGAGGAACACATACACTTATCTCGCTCACAGAGCAGTGAGGAGGCCAGCATGGCTGGACACAGCAGGGAGGGAGTGGAGAAGAGGAGGCTGGGGGGCGGGGTGTCTTTAGAGCATCAGAGGTGGTGGTGAAGAGTCTGGCTCTTACTCTGAGGGAGATTGGTGCTGTGGGAGGGTGGGAAACAGAGGAGGGGTGTCACCTGGCTTAGGTGTGACCAGGCTCCCTCTGGCCACCTTGGGAGGATGGAGGGTCGGGAGTGAGGGAGGAGGAGGAGGCTGCTGCCACGGAGTTGCTAGAAGGGGTGGTGGTGTGGACTTGGGAGGGAGGAGCCGGTGGTGAGGGCTGTTCTCTACTGAGAACCTACGGCTTAGCCTCTCACAAGCATTGTGGGTGCCTGCGCCTCATTCTGAAACTCCTGTCTGTAGTCACCACCCAGCTCTTCTCCAACCACCCCCATTGTTCCCTCTCACACTCCTCAGGTATGCACATCCCCAGGGCCCTGCCTTTGGTTCCTTCCTGGCCCTTTTCTCCTTCCCACGTCACCACAGTCATTCAATTCCCAATGCCCTTCTGCTCTTCCCCTCCCCATCCCACCGAAATCCTTCCCTCCTGCCCACCCTGGCCTCTCTCAGCCTCTACCTGGCCTCCTCTCTGGCCTCCCTACCTCCAGTCTCTTTCCACAAACCTGCTCCCCACCATAATTCACCTGTAACTCACAACCACTCCTTAAAACCCCTCCCCCAGAGTTCCCTGCCCCACTCCCCACATGCAGGCTGGAGCCCAAACTCCACTTCTGGGCACTGAGCCTTCCTTGCCCACTGCCACTGCAGCTGCACCTGTGGCCTCAGCCCCACCCCTGCTGCTCTCTCCCCACTCCTGTGCACCCCTAGCATACTGTTCTCTTGGCTTGGAAGAAGTTGCTTTTGCCTCATGCCCTCCTAGCAAACTCCAGTTCACCCTTGAATGAGAATCACTCAGGATATTTTCAGCTGCAAGAACCCATCTATCAAGTACCTTACAAGAAGCCTGGAGATGAGGAGGGCAGTGTGGGTTCAGAGGCTCAACAAAGACACTGGGGACCCGGTTCTCTGCTCCGCCTCTGTGGCTTCCTCAGTCTGCTCACTTTCCTTGTCGTGGTTGTGCTTCGTGGCCCAGCATGGCTGCCACAGTGCCAAGCACCTTAGAGTTGAAGCCGAGTAAGAGCAGGTGCACAGGGCCTACTCACATGCACTTTTCTGTTCTCAGGGAGGACACATCTTCCCAGAAGCCTTCAGTGGACTTCTCCTGATGCCACAGGGTCACCTGTTGGCCAGTAGTGGGCAAATGACTACAGTGTTGTGATTAGCATGGGCCGTTATCATTCATTCCCCAGGACTGTGTGTTTTAGTCCCACAGAAAGGAGGGATGACTGCTGTGTGGACACTAACCAGATCTCCTGTGTGAAGCTTGCTGAAAAGCTCCCTTTCTGGTGACATCGTCCCTCCCCTGGAGTGGCCTTCAGTGGCCAGATCCTGAACCTGAGAACATGGTTCAGCCTGGGTGTGGCATATTATAGCTGAGGTTAGCAGTGTCATCCCTAGCTTATAGAGCAGGAAACTGAGGCCCAGAGCTGGAAAGGACAGAAGTATGCATTGAAGGTCAGGAGGAAGAAGACACTGGCTTGGGGATAGGCTGAAATTCTACTAAAGGTAAGTTGGCCAAGAGCACCTTCTGTAGAGATGATAATATTCTGTGTCTGCACTGGCCAGTAGGGTGGCCACTAAGCACTTGAAACATGGCTAGTGCAACTGAGGACTGGAATTTTAATTAAAATAGCCAGATTCCACCAGTGGTGCTGTATTGGGTGATGCAGTGCTACAGCCAGGGCTGGAGCCCCCAGCTCTCCTGCTGCAGCCCAGAGGGTCCAGACCGCAGGCTGTGGCAGGAGGTGGATGGGCAGCAGACAAATAAATGGCTTTAGGATCTGTGAACTGGAGTTTGCCACATCCTGGCTCTGGCTGAGGCCCCGACTGGGAATCCGTCACTAGAAATACAATTAGGGTTTTGGAAAGGGCTTGGCGGGCTGGGGAGATTATTCACCTACCCCAGTCAGCTCCTGGAAATTATTCACCCTGAAACAGAATGAGAAACAATGCCCCAGCAATTTGTTCTGCTCAGAAGCATTTGCCCGGTGGCAGGCAGTGGGCTCCAGCCTCCCAGCTGAGATGTGAACTGGCCCATCAAGACCTGGGCTACGGGGGTTGGGGAAGGGTGGAGGCCTAGAGGCACCACTGGAAGGGAAACTGAGGCCCAGATGGGAACATGCCAGTGGTATCTTCAACCAATGCATCTGTCACAGGGATGGGTACCTGTTAGGAACCTTGCTGTCCCCTCCTCAGCACCCAGTCCTCCCTCTCTCCACAGTGATTGTTGGAGGCGACTGTCTTCACCTTAGCCCTACTACGGCAATGCTCGGCCTGAGCCAGGAGGCACAGTCTCATCCCTTTTTCCATAGGGATGGATCCCTAGAGTGCCTAAGCCAATCAGGGCATGGGGACAAGTCACCCTGAGGGCCGTACAGCATCCAAAGGATGGTAGAAGAGAAAGTATCAGAGAAACATAGCTGGAGCCTTGATCAAGCCATGCCCCAGACTTTTGGAGTTTTCTGTTATAACAAACTCCCCTCATAACTTAGACTAGTTAAAATTGGGTGCTTTTTTGCTTGCCACAAAATCTGACTTCGATTCTGTCCTCTGCTCCACCAATTCCCCTGTGCTAGATAGAGGTGATTATTCCTGGGTCATCAGTCCATCAGGGGCAGAGAACTTAAATAGAACAGTGGTGCCAGATCCTATCATTTCACTCAATTTTTACAACATCCCTGTGAGTTAGGGGCTAGTGCCACTTTTTATTCCAGACAAGGATACTGAAACTCAGAGACGGGAAAATCCAGTAGGAGAGCTGTGACTATCTGCCAGTTATTCTGAGCTCCAGTTTGGAAATGTTACTTAAAGAGCTCTGACAGTCACTTTGTGGATGAAGATGTCCTTACCAATCTGTTTGAGTGTTACTGTTTTGGAATTCCATGTTCTTTCTGTTGCTTGTATCTAAGGAGCTAGATAGGTGCTTTTCATCTGGTAGCTGGATTGGGGTTACTCTCTGTATCAGTGAGAAATTGCCAGGGAACAAACACCCACCAAATTAGTAACCACCATTAAAAACAAAGTTAGATAGCAACCATTTATTATTGCGTGCAAATCCATGGACAGATGAGTGAGTATTTCTTCTCGTCTGGCTGACTTGAGGGAACAGGGTTTCATTGATGATGTGGGATTCCCACAGAATCGCTGAGGTCAGTTTGGAAAGTGGGCCAGGAAATCTGGGGCAATTCTGATGATGGGCAGTCTCTCCTCACTGACTCCACTTCTAGTAAATGTCTAAGAACTACTCATATCCATAGACACCAAGTGAAAACCTGAAGACACCTACCGTGTGTATTAGTTAGCTATTACTGTGTAACAAAACAACCCCAAACTCAGTTGCTTAAAACTTGAGCTTTTGAATCTATGGTCATGTGGGCAGTTCTGAGGTAGTCACATTTTGGAATAATCATACAGCTACTAAAATGATGGAACTTGAGCTACCAATGTCGACATGGATAAATCTCAAAAAATATAATATTGGGTTAGATGAAGCAAAGTACAGAAAGATAACTTGCAATTGACACATCTGTATAAAATGCAAAGTCAGTGAGATCAATACTGCTTATGGCTTACAGATACAGGCCTACAGAGAGTAAAGGGAGAGAAAGAGAGTGGGCTTTGTGTTTATAAAGAAAAGGTCCAGTCTGCAGGGAGCTCTGGACAGCTGCTGGGGACCATCAGTGTCTGACCTGCTTGCTCAGTGACTCCTTTCTCAGCCTTCCTTGGTTTGGGTTCCTTTTCCTCCTTGTCAGGTGGAAACTGGAGAGGACAGAGACAGGGGAGCTGGAAGAGGCAGGGGAGGACACCAAGCGAGGATGTGGCTGCAGGAGAAGTCTGATTAGGAAGCTCTGGAGAGTAGGGTGCCACCAAACTGAAATCCAGGCTGATGGGCCCTCCTGACAGGCTGCAGGTGGCCCCTGGGGGTGTAGGTGGGACATTGCATAAACCTTTCCAGGTGCTTGAGGGTGCTTCCTTAGTAAATATGGCGATGTGCTGATGGTGGGAACCCTCCCAGTAGCTGGGGATGGGTGTACCTCCTGGCAGGGTGGATCTGGGCTTGGCACAAACACCACCTACTGCCCTCACCAACCCAACCACACCCCCGCTCCTTGGGGACCTGGGCTGTGGGCATAGGTGGGGAGCTCTGTGGACTTCTGCCCTAGCATTGTTCATAGCTGGGATACTGAGTTTTTTTAGAGTCCTCAGTTTTTTTCAATAGGAAAAAACCCTTGCCCTAATGAGATGCTAACAGAGTGGGACCGTTGTGCAGTTGGGCCTATTCTCCTGCAGGGCCATGGAGAACTGGTTCTGGGAAGTAGGGCTCTGTAGCCTCTCAGAGTAGGGTCCTTGCATCTAGGGTATGGGCTTGCCCATCCTCTGTGGCCTTGACCAGCCGCCCCCCACTATGGCCACTGTCAGGCTTCTGAGTTTTTGACCTCTTTTGAGAGTCTTTGAGCTCAGATATTCTGTGTCTGTTTTGAGTGACTACATCTCTTTATTGAGTTCCCATTGCATGTGGCACTGCCACCTGTCCATAGATGGCAAGTCATTCTTGGCCTCTTCCTGCTAAAAGCGTCTGTTCACTGGGAGCTGATGGCAGTGAGAGAGAGATTTGGGTAGCCATGTCAAGGAACTATTTCTAGAATCTCTCACACACTTGAGACCCCTGGAGCCCTGCCCTTTTGCTCACCACCCCTGCTCAGATCTGTCCTCTGAGCTCCAGACTCCGTGTCCAGCGGCTTCCTGGCATCTTCACCATGATGTGTCATCAATGCCTGAGACCCAGCACACCCAGCCTGAGTCCAGGGGGAGGCACAGTGCTCTACCGCCCTGCTGGCCTGTGTGCTTACAGGTTATTGACTCCTCTGACTTCAAGCCTTGTGTGGGCAGAGGCTGAATAGTGCAGTCCCCTCTCCCTCCCTGGCCTCTCAGCCTGGGCAAGGCCAGAGCAGAGCTGGCCTGGGAAGGGGAATGTGTGTGATGCCCAGAAGGAACTCAGCAGGAAGCAGAGGCCCATCTGAACTGGAAGCCACCGGAGGTCCAATAAGAGGACTGTTTTCAAAGACAAGGGTGCAGTGTTCAGAACCCACCATGTAAGACTTCAGGGCTGGTGGCCACAGGGATGTCCCCAGGAAAAAGGAAGAAAGGGGCAGTGAGGAGCGCTGTGGGCAGGAGCCTGGGAACAGGTGCCCAGCCTCCCATCGCCTCCTGTGCTCCCCAGCTGAAGCCAGTGAGGAGCGCTGCGGGCAGGAGCTGGGAATAGGTGCCCAGATTCCTGTTTCCCTATGCTCCCCAGCTGAAGCCAGGCCTGAGGGCAGAGGGCATGGAAGCCCTTTGGTGTCCCCAGAGGTGGTGGGGAAGGGTCACCCTGGTCTTGTGAGTTGTTAGTGTAAGAGGCAGTGGGTTGCCCAGGGACCAGGGCTGTGGCTGGACACAAGGTCCCCTCAAAGACACCCTCTCTGAGAAGCCTGTCTCCACCTCCAGCTGGATTTCTGAGCCCCACAACCCTTGGCTGAAGATGGGCCAGGGAACCATCCTGTCAGCTCGGTGTCTGTTCCTCACCCCTCCTAGCTGTGGGCTCCGGGCGGTGTTATGGCCAAGACCCAGGTCTGGAGTGCACTGCCTGAGCACAGCAGTGTGTCCTCTGTAAAACAGCGCTGGGTCCTGTGGCCTCTCAGTGTTCTCGTGAGGAGTGAGTGAGAGGCTCAGCCAGTGGTCCTTGTGCTCTTCCTGAGACTATGGGGAAAGTCGTCTTTCCCTTCTTTGGCTCCTCTTCATCCCTCAGTCAGGCTCTGTGCCTGTGGGCCCACACGTGTGTCTGCAGGAGTGTGTCAAGGGGCGAGACAGAGGCAGGAGGTCAGGAGGGAGCTGCTGTGTGGTCCGGGGGGAGGTCACCGTGACTCAACCCTTTGGTTGCTGTGGAGACCAAGAGCTGGTGATGGATCTTGAGAGACACACGTGGACCAGGGGGCCCAGCAGTCAGCTGGCTGTGGGGCCAGAGAGAGTGGCAGGTCAGGATGGTGCCTAGGTGGCCTGGGACCCTGGCTGACTTGAAGCTGAGCAGGTGAGGGTTGTGGGTGGAGCAGGTCCCCTGCCTGTTCCCTAGGCTGGATATCTGTGTCTGGCCCCACAGGGAGAAGAGAAGCCACTGAACCCAGATTGGAGCAGGAAGGCCCTGAGCCCACCCTGCAGCCCTGAAGGAAGGGGCCTGAACCCCATCTTAGATGTGGGGTCAGGGGCAGGTCCGGGTCATGCAGGAGGGCTGCAAAGAACAAGTCGTAACTGCACCTCTGTGCTGGGTCCCTGACCCAGGAACTGGTCCCCGGGGAGTTGGGAGCCCTCCCCCGCCCCCCCGTCCCCCCCCACTGACCCCAGAGGCCAGAGGCACTTCCTCTGCAGCCCCAGCCTCCTAGACTGGAGCTTCCCTGTCTCACATGATCTTCTCTGCATCTACATCCAGTAGATGAGCTCAGGCGCTATTCCTGCCACTGATGTCACCCACTGGGGCTGTCCTGTGGGGCTGGGGGCTTGAGGCCCACCTGCCTGCCAACTCACCTCAGATGCCCCAAGCTGTCTGTCTCTCATAAACACACACACGTCCTCATTCACACTCTCACACCCACAACCCCCTCGTGAACCTTACACACTCACACTCTCACCTTCCTCCCTGTCTCACACACTCCCTCAGGCCCACGTCTGCAGACGCTGCTCCCCATCTTGGCACTGCCCTGGGATCACACACAGCTGCACACATGCTCCAGAGCCCTGGCACAGCCACCCCCCAGCAGTCCACACAGCTCCAGGTGCACATCTCACATGCACCCTTACCCTCGGTCTCCCCTGCATACCCTCGGGTGCCTGTGACAGGTGTTCTCTATCTCCCGGGGCAGGGCTTTTGAGAGCCACATGAAAAGACCATCTCTGCAGGGCTGTCTGGGGAGGGGGCTTGTGCCCTGAAGCACAGGGCCAGCTCACAGGAATGAGATGGGAAGCCCCTGGGGAGCCAACCCCAAACCCATCAAGAGAGAGCTTTGTCCAGATCCAAGCTGGCTGGGTGTGGGAGTGAACTCCCGGTCACAGGAGGCATGCAAATGTTGTCCAAACCATTCCTTGGTAGAGAAGGAATAGTGGAGCCTCTGGTCTGTCTTGGAGGGAGATGGGGTTAGAGGAGAAGTCCCCCAGGAGCCTCCAGCCAGACTCCCTGGGAGTTGCAGGTGGTGACAGGGGGATGGTGGAGTTGGTGAGGGCAGAGGGGTAGGAGAGGCTAGGAGGGGGTGGGAAGGGGCAGGTAAAGGTGGGGCTGGCAGTCCTAGAGGGAGGGGGCTGTCCCACTGCAGCTGCCATAACTCAGCTGGGATGGACAGTTTCCTTTCTCCTTCCTGATTTACTGCCTGCTTTGGAGGGGCGAGGCCCATTCTTTGAACTTCAAAGGGAGCAGCAAGTGAAGCCACGTCTGGGTGACAGCCTGTGGAGCCTGGGGTCTGTCCTCTGGTGGGCCCACGAGACCTCGGATCTTGGGTCTGTGGTCACTCACTAAGTCTTGCCAAGCCTTTGTCTTCTCATCTGTAAAACTTCTCATCCCAGCCACCAGCCCCTCAGAAGAGGATGTAAAGATCAAACTCCTCAGCATGATTTAAATGCTGAGGGCTTTGGCACCCAGAGGTCAGTGCCAACTTCTCAGGCCAGCACAGAGACTGTCACTTCTCACAATTTTATTTATTCATTTTACCCGTCATTCCTTTATCATCTTCACAAAGACAAAAGTGAGGGGAAATGTTCTCATTTTTTACTTTGCAGGTGGGTGAATTGAGGCCCAGAGACATTAGGCCTGTCTCTTAGCCACATAGAGAGGTTAAATCCTTGGTCTCTTCCAGGGCCTGGGCACGTGGAATGGGCAGCTGAGCAGTGTTTGTTTATCTCTTTAGCTGAAAAACTTGCTGGCCATTGAGTCCCCTATAACCAGAGCTGTCCTCCCTACCTCGAGGCCTCAATTTCCTAATTCAGTAAAAAGGGACTATGTCCTCATGCTCTGAAAAAAAAATTTTTTTGAGTCAGAGTCTCACTTTGTCACCTTTGGTAGAGTGCTGTGGTATCATAGCTCACAGCAACCTCCAACTCTTGGGCACAAGCATTTCTCTTGCCTCACCCTCCCAAGTACCTGGGACTATAGGCACCCGCCACAATGTCCAGCTATTTTTAGAGACGGGGGGGGGGTAAGTCTTGCTCTGGCTCAGGCTGGTCTCGAACCTATGATCTCAGGGCAATCCACCTGCGTTGGTCTGTCAGAGTGCTAGGATTAGCACCGTGCCTGACCCTGAAAACTCTTATTTGGAAAGAATTCTGTGGCAGCACCTGTGGCTCAGTGAGTAGGGCACTGGCCCCATATACCAAGGGTGGTGGGTTCAAACCCAGCCCCGGCCAAACCTCAACAAAAAATAGCTGGGCATTGTGGCAAGTGCCTGTAGTCCCAGCTACTCAGGAGGCTGAGGCAAGAGAATCACCTAAAGCCCAGGAGTTGGAGGTTTCTGTGAGCTGTGTGACACTGCCATGGCCCTCTATGGAGGGTGATAAAGTGAGACTCTGTCTCTAAAAAAAAACAAGAATCCCACATCAGCAGCCTCAATGCCTGGGTCAGACCTGCAGATGTATTTACTTTGTTATGACCTGTATTATATAAGACATTTAGGGCAGGTATCCATGTTCAAAGATCGGAGGTTTCCCATAAACCACCATCAGTTGAAGAATCAGAAACTTTGGTTATACAGGTGTTCCAGCTGGAGCTGAGAGCAGCTGCTTCTTAGATGGAGGACTCATTCTCTGGGCCCGCACTCCTTTCCAGCCAGTGCCCTCCCTGATGTGTCCTGCCCGGTCCCCAAGTTGCCAGAGTTCATGACTCCATCTCACCTGAACTGATCTGCTTTGGACTCCTGCTGTTTCTCATCTGTTGTGTTACCTTGAATAGGTCACTTAGCTTCTCTAGCCTTAAAGAAGATTAAAGTATATGGTGCCTGGAGAGAGCTCTGTTCAGGCCTTCTTGGCAGGAGGTATCAGTGCTGACTGCAGTGAGCTTGGCGGGGACAATGGAAGGAGAGCTCAGGGCCTGGCCCCTGTGCATCAGATGGAGGTAGTGGGATGTGGGCAACAGCTCTGGCTATGAAGGCAGAGGGACCAGGGACTAGAGCCCTGGTTCTGGCACTTTCTGGCTGTGAGACCTTGGGAAAGTCATTTACACTCTTGGTTCCAGCCCTGAGAGGGCAGGTAGAGGACAGGGATGGGGCAGTATGGGAATTGTCCTCCAAAGGGAATGAGGAGGAGCCTGGTCAGGCTGCAGGTAGTCTGGGAGGGAAGTGGCTGGCCAAGGGCAGAGGGAGCCACTGAGGCACTCAGACCAAATAGCCAGGGTGGGTGTGGGGCTTAAATTGGGGGCCCCTGTCTTTCTCGGGAGTCAGCTGTGATGCAAAGGGATGCACTTACTCCAGAGCTGCTCCTTTTGGAGTTGATACAAATGTTCTCCTCAGAGAAATTCTCCTGGGCCCATGAATGGATCAGCAGCAAAGGAGCTGGTTCTGGGTCTTTAGGTCCCTGCCCATGGCCTGCCCTAGCCTGGATGTGAAGCCGTCCCAGTGCTACTGGGGCCAGCGAGCCAGAACTCTGGATTCTAGCCAACTGGGGTCAAAGCCCAGTTCCATCCCCTGTGACCCTGGTAGATTCTTTTGCACTCCTTGAGCCTTGGTTTCCATATTCATAAAACTCAGAGATGAGTCACTTAGTCTAGAAGTTTCCTTTCAGCACAGGCATCTTCTGGCTCTTCTTCTTAAAGGGTGAAAGTGTTTCTTAGGGAAAGGGAGAAAGGGCACAGGAGCAATCGCTTTCAATACCCTGCTGATGAGCTTGGGGCTTGAAAGGAGATTCTGTTTGTGTCCCTGGTAGCTGGAGAGGGACAAGCTGTCTTTTGGTGCTGCCACTGGGCAGAAACACACACGGACAAAAGTTTTGTTGAGTGTTTGCTGTGTTCTGGGTCTGGTGCAGGGGCCCATAGAGCAGATACCTCAGGCAGAAATGTAGGATCTGCCCTGTGTCCCTAAATGTGGTGGCCCAGAGCCTTCTAGCTCACCCAGAGGGAGGAGCTGGGTGTACCAGAAGTAAGCCCTCAGTCGGGAATGTGCACTGTCTTTGAGAAATGATTTGGGGGCCATAAATTTCCAATGGCAAAGCAATCCTCAGACCTTTCATAATGCTGAAGAGTTTAGACTTGTCTCGAGGGGTAACAATTTCACCCAAGGAGTGCACCAGCTCCCGGGATTTGTTATTGCAAAGGTTGGCTTTTTTTTTTTTTCCCCTTAAGGTGGAAATCCTCAGATTTCATGCTCTGCTTTAACTTGTTTTATTTCACCCGGAACATGAATAAAAATAGCCCACAAGATGTACAGATCAACCTAAGCGAAGTTTCTTCCTTCCTCCTGGTGCAATGGGAGGGAGGGAGGGAGGGAGGGAGGGAGGAGGACAGAAAGTCCACTGGCGGTCAGCATGTGCTAAGCTTTGCTCGGGGCTCACTGGAGCCCCTTGGCAGCCTCTGCCCAGGGTGTGACAGGGTTTCCCTGGGTCCTCCTAAGAGTTAGCCATTTCTGGGGCAAGGAATGAAGACTCAGGCATTTGGCAACCTACCTAAAGTTTCACAGCTGGATATTCTGGGAGCCAAGATTTGAACTTGGGCCTGTGACTCTCAAGTTTGTGCTTGTTTGGGGGGCAAATCACTGAATCTCAACTTAGCACTCACAGTCAGAAGCTTATCTCCTGGGGCTGTGCTCAACCTCTCTCCAGCTGAAGTGGGAGCTTCGAGTGTGAACAAGATCGCAGGGAGAGGATGTTTAGCATAGTTGGTTCAGGGGCTGGTTTGAAGTCTCCTTAAGCACTGTGGAAGCCCCGTTTCCATGCCAACAGCTGCTGTGCCACTTACAGGCACTTTTATCTACTGGCTAAAGCAGGCCCTCAACGGATGCCAAAGAGAACACTTTCGGCTTTGAACTGGCTCATTTGCATGCTCTTTGCATATTCAGTAATTTTTCTGGATTCTCCCAAAGTGGACCAGCTAACACAGTGAGCATGTTGTCTCTGGGGCCCAGTTTGACAGGATGAAAGGGTCTCAGAATTGTGCTGTTTGTGGTCAGAAGGAGTAGCCTGGAAAGGGGGGCACATGGCTAACGCTCAGGTCTTTGCAGGTTGCCTGGGTTAAATGGGGTGGGCGTGGGGGTGGCCAGGGAGGGCAGATTCCGCTCAGTCAGCTGGAATGTTCTCTAAGCAGAGTGTTCATGCACGCTCTCCCGGGAGTGAGGCGTGGCTGTCCTGTTCCACAGGTGAAGAGAGGCGAAGTCACTTGCTCCCCAGCCGGGGAAGAGGTCCAACGAGAGACAGGCTTCTAAAGTGGTGGCGTGCCAAGGCCCCAGAGGTGCAGGCCTGCAAGCACCGAAGGTGTCTGGGTGGAGGGAGCAGAGCACCACAGTCAGGGCTCAAACAACCTGGAGGACTCACGCCTCACGTTTCCAGGCTGGAAGTCTGAGATCACCATGTCCGTGGGGCTGGTTCCTTCTGAGGCCTCCTGTTGGCCTGCAGATGGCCCTGTGTCCTCATGTGGTCATCCCTGGGTACATGTCTCTGTCCTAACCTCCTGTTCTTATGAGGACACCCTAATGACTTTATTTCACCTTAATTACCTCTTCAAAGGTCCTGTCCTCAAATACAGTCCTGTTTTCTAAGATATAGGCTTAGCTGGAGAATGGCGCAGGCTGGACTCTGCACCCTGCTCCCACTCCTCTGGCCTTGGGTGCCTCCCCTCCGTCATATCTGTGCCTGGAGGGGAAAGGGAGGAGAGGGCTCTCCCTAGATTCAGGCTGTGGACCCCGCAGGGGAAATGCACAGGTGGAAGGGGCTGGTTAGGATGGTTAGCATCTTGTCTGTAGTCTCCGTGGGTGCATGGAAAGAGAGGGTTGGGTATAGCTTTGGAATCAGATATTTCTGGATTCCTCTCCCTCACTGTCAACTGCCAAGTCAGCCTCTTGGAGACTCAGTTTCCTCATCTGAGAAATGTAACAACATTGCCTTCTGAAGTTGTGGCTGATGTAAAATGTTTCATTTGGGAAGACTTGTGAATGAGAAGGTGATGGCTGTGATGACAATAGTGAAGACAATTAGGACAGTGGTGATAACATATGACAGTAGCAAGTTGTGTGCTTACGATGTCCCAGCAGTACTGAGCACCACACATGTACTACGTCATATAATGCTCACAACAGCCCTGGGAAGAAGAGCTTGTTATTCTCATTCCCATTTTGATGAGGAAACTGAGGCACAGGGAGGTGAGGAGACTCTCCCTGGATCAGACAGTGGCTAAGTGTGGATCTCAGCAGTGAGGGAGCCCAGGGACCAGGGAAGGGAGTGATATCTCTGCCAGGAGGAAAGAGAAAGGCTTTTCTGGTGAGGGTCATTTGACCCGGCCCATCTGACAACAGCCTGCATATGAGAAGGGTAAACTATTTTTTTTTTAAATAAAAATGGCATTTCTACAGAAGGCAATTTGATCTCCTGTGCATGTTGGATCCTGTTTTTCTTAGAGTCTGGGGATTGTCTCTCCCTTTGCTTCTGTGATTTCTCTGAGCTTCAATTTCCCCATCCATAAAAGGGGACAATGATGGTCCCTGCGGCATTTTGCTACTCTGAGGATTAGCTGTGATAAAGGTCTTAGCACACAGCAGGTGATCCTGCTCTTCAAGTCTGTTTCTCCCCACCAGCCCTGATGGGGACCTCGGCACTTAGATGTCAGAGAGGGTGGTCTGCTGGCCTGGCTGCGAGGGCAGAAGAGGGGTTAGGGATTCTGGATTATCCCAAAATGGACCAGCTAACACAGCTGGTTACTTTTGGGCAAGTTCAGCTTGCAGACAAGGGGAATCACATTAACCTCCACCAGGGAGATCACCATCTGTCCAAACAGTGGGGCACAGCAGCCACTGCCTGTGCGTCTGAAGCATCGCACATCATCGCATCCTCTCTCCCAAATATTTACTCAACAGACTCACTCTGGCCCATCCCACCCTCCGGGGCCTTAGCCTCCACATCTGTACAAGGAAGAGCCTCAGTGTCTCTGCTCCCCCTGGTTGGTACACAGTTGCTCTGCCCAAAGCTCTGCTATGGGCCCTGAAAGGACTGCCCATGACCCCCAACCCTCAACTTAGACGTGAGAGAAGAAGAGTTATCTGTGGCTGCTCAGTGAGCCAGCGGCAGCACTGAGACTCAGAACCAGGCCTTGGAGCTCTGCAGGGAATCTTGGTGCCCCCTGTGAGTGCCATCAGGGCAGGCTGGAGCCACAGCAGCACGATAGGGGCTTTAGAGTGGGGGTCACTGCCTACCCATGAGGGGTCCCTCAAGGCTAACAGGAAGGGCAGCCTGGCTCAAGCTGAACCTTGGCCTGCCATCACTCAGGCACTGTCCCTGGTCCCCCTGCTGGCTTCCAGAGGCCACACCCATGCCTAACAGTTAGGTACCTCTCCACTGTCATCTCCTTGACTCCAGAGGCTCTGGGCCACTGAGTCAGGCTCTCCGGCTAGAGCACGCCCTACATTTCTGCATCGCCAGGCCTGGCCTCATGCTGTCCCCCAGCTGAGGAGGCCCTATTTCTCCATCAGCTTAATGAACCTTTCCCATCCACTTCCTACCATGCTTCTCCCTCACTCCACTCTGGCCTCCTTCCTGTTCTTTGAAACCCTCCATGTCCTGCCATGGGGACTTTGCACTTGCCGTTTCCTCCCTGTGGACTCTTCCTCCCCCAGGTGTCCTCAGGACTTGCTCCCTCATGTCACACAGATCCCTCCCCACTCAAATGTCCCTGCTCCCAGGATGCCTTCTCTGACTATCCTACGATGGCCTGGCTTGCCTGCTGGCGTGTGAGCTCCAGGAGGACCAGGTCGTGTCTGCCTTATCCACCATTGTACTTCTGATGTCCAGTGCATCGTAGCCTACTGGAGATGCAGCTGTGAACGAATGAGGAGCCTTCTGATGGGGCCCTCATTAAAATGCCTTGTCACCATCTTTTCATACATTTCTCTTGTCAGACGCTGGGAACTCCTTTGGGACGGGGCATGTATTTTCCTTTCTTGTGTCCCCAGTACCTGTCACCAGGCCTGTGTCAGAACACATGCTTGATAGTCAATGATAAGTAAGCCACTGTGGTAGCCTGTTTGCAAAGACCCCGCCCCCAATTCTTCCCATCCTGGTATCCTGGTGCCTGTGCCCTCTGTGGTAGGACTTACCTCCTCCTCCCACCAAGAGCTGGCAGCCGTTTCCCTCCTGTGGGTGCATGGCTCCCTTAGGGAATAGAGTATGAGAGAAGTGATGGTCGTGCCTCTTCCAAGGCTGGGCCTCAAGCGGCCTTGCAGCCTCTGCCTTCACCCTGGGAACATGGCCCTCAGAGTGACATGTGCAGAAGCTGCAACTGGGGGCCAAATTGGGGAGCCAAGAGGACTCCCATGTGAGTGGGATGGTTCAGCACTGGGGCTGGGACTCACAGAAGAGCTGAGGGGGCTGGTTCACCACTGGGATTGAGGACACACGGAGAGCAGCAATGGGACCGACCTTGTGAGGGGGCTGGTTCACCACTGGGGTTGGAGACACATGGGGAGAGCCGAGAAGACCCCTGTGTGAGGGGGCTGGTCTACCGTTGAGGCTGAGGTATGTGTGGGGAGCTGAGGGGACTTCCTTGTGAGGGGGCTGATCTGCTATTGGGGCCGGATGTGTTATGGGGGAACAGGCACCCCAGACAACAGCCAACCTCTGCAGCATGCTCGTCCAGCTGGCCACTCAAGGGCCTGCCTGTATTTGCTGACTAACAGAACAGAAAGAAATAATGAATCATTGACATTTTAAACCACAAGACTGTGAGGTGGAGTTTGTTACTCACAGTAGGTAACTGATAACAGCCAACTTTCCTGATTAGAAATCCAAAAGTTCCTGAGAGAGCTGTGCGACAAGTCTGGCTTTGGAAAAGTATCCAGATTCCCACAGTAGATGGGCCTGTTAGTGATGTCTCTTTCAAAGAGAGACACAGGACATCTGATGAGTCATTCGTGCCTTCACTCGGACCTGCTTTCTGCCCACCCCAGCACTGTGAGCTGAGAGCCCAGAGACGGCTGCCAGGCTTTACTCGGCAGACTGTTGCTCAATTCAGGAGGGAGCCGGGCAGAAAAACTACCAATGACAGTGTGAGGCAGCAAGATAATGATACTGAGCATGATTGTTAATAAAATCGTTCATAAAATCTAGTAATAATAGCCAAGTTGTGTGCTCACTATGTCCCAGGCGTTCTTGAAACACTACATGTACTAGCTCATATAATTCTCACAACAGCCCTAGGAAGAAGATCTTGTAATTTTCATTCTCATCTCAGGAAACTGAGGCACAGAGAAGTTAGGAGACTCCCTTTAGTTCAGACAGCTGGAAAGTGGCGGATCTCAGAGCAATGGTGGAGGCAAAGGAAGGGAGTGAGTCTCTGCCAGGAGGAAAGGGAAAGGCTTTTCTGGGGAGGGCCATTTGACCTGGCCTTTGAAGGATGCATAGGAGTCCACCAGGCAGTGAGATAGTGGGAATAACACATGTAGGCCTAAAGGAAGAAGAAGCCAGAGTCAGCCCAGCAAGGACATCACACTGGAAACCATGGGTCTGCCTTGTCCCCAGACACAGAAGCCTAGCAAAGAAGGCTGAGAGACAGAAGCAGGGGATCACAGACCTGGGAGGGCTATGAACTGACTGAGAAACTATCACTGCAATTTAACCCCAGTGACAGTGAACCTGCTCAGCCCCACTGTCCTCTCTCAGACACCCCCCACTCCCCAGGATCCTGGTCTTCTGTAAGGGACAGCCTTCTCCTGGGAAGGACACAGGGATAAGCTAGGGTGACAGGGCAAGGGCCTAGAGGTCCTATGAGGGAAAGCAGCTTGGAGGGGCACACTTTGGAAGACCACGTTGTCTTCTGGATTCATCATTCAGTCATTTAACCCTTTGATGGAGGGCATACATAATTCACCCTCCAAACTAGGACACTTGGGATATCAACAGGGCACTGTTAATAGCTACCCCAGAAGGACAGGTGGGAAGCAAGATGTGTGGTCACACAGTTACACGGCATGTACCACGAGCTTTACAATTATGAACTCATTTAATTCTCCCAAGAGGCCTCACAAAGGAGGTTGCTATTATTTCCATTTTCCAGATGATGAAACTAAAGTGAAAAGAAATTCACACATACCAGCACCTACTGTCCGTTGAGCACTGAGCTATTTCACATGAATCTTGTTTAGTCCTGACCACAGATCAGCACAGACTGCCAAGAAGCCCATTTACAGGTGATGAAACTGAGGCTCTGCGACCCACCCAGGCTCCACAGCCCCTCGCTCTGCCCCTTCCCCTGCCTCCTGGGTCTCCTCAGTCCGTTGATTCTCACCCAAATCTCTTGCTGCATGCTTTTTCCCATTTTCTTTTGTACACCCCCACCCCCCTTCATGGATTGCAGCAAGGAGAGAGGTGTGTCTCCAGCACAAAAATGTGTGTGTTCTTTTGGGTGAGACACAAACAATAGGGGGAGGGCCTGGTTACAGGGCTGGGGCTGGGGTGCAGGAGCCAAGAGTTGGCAGCAGAACCTGTAATGTGGCCCATCAGGCTCAGACTTTCTATTTTCCTCTTTAAGAAAACAGGTGCACAGAGTATGCCCCTGTGGACAGGGCAGCAGTTTTTCGGGTATTTTTTTTTTTTTGAGACAAAGTGTCACTTTTTCACTCTTGGTAGAGTGTCCTGGCATCATAGCTCACAGTAACCTCAAAACTCTTGGGCTCAAGTGATCCTCTTGCTTCAGCATCCCAAGTAGCTGGGACTACAAGCGCCTGCCATGACGCTGGGTTATTTTTAGAGACAGGGGCTCCCTTTTTCTCAGTCTGGTCTCTAACTCCTGAGCTCAGGCAATATACCCACTTGACGGCCTTCCAGAGTACCTGGATTACAAGTGTGGGCCACTGCTTCAGCCCCAGGGCAGAGTTTTCTAAGGGATTCCATCCTCCAGGCAGAGTTTGTCATTATTGTCTTCTACGATCAGCAAGAGAAAACTGACCGAAAGGGAGGAGGCAGCCTGCCCTGGACAGAGGTCCTCACACTTATCACTGACCCAGCCAGCTCCTCTCTTCAGGCCCAGGTCCTAACCCAGGACCTAGGGGATCCCCAGGGTCTGAAGGGCGTGTCTGGGTGTGGGCAGGCCCCACTGGACTGGCACCAGGAACAGACAGGACATTGTGCACAGATGGGAGTCTCAGGGGCTGAGGGAGCTGTGCCCAGGTACCTGCCAGGAACCAGCGGGTGGTAGAGGGTGGGGGAGTGGGCCCTGTGCCCAGGAATCCTGCCCCACTGCTGCAGCCGGAGATGGAGAGGACGGCAGCCCCCGGCCAGCCCTGTGTCTCCTCAACCTCAGTCACTTGGGCGCCACCTTTGAGATTTTTGCCTTATGAGTGAGCATTACTGTAATTTATTTCATGCTTGTCTTAATTTTAAATTTATTCTTAATTTAATTTTTTTTGGATCCGAGCTGTGCTCACATGGTTCAAAAATCAAAAAGTTTAATAAGCACTTTGGGGAGAGTCTGCCTCCCTTCCCGTCTCCCTCACCAGCCCCTCCCCAGAGCCATGGCTGTTATCCTACATGAATAAATGCAAAGTATATGAATTTGTTACATTTTCCCAATTTAAAGACAATTTGTAGCAGGCAATGCACACTGCCCTACAACATGCTTTTTTTCACTTAATATTATTTTTTTAAAAAATCACCTTTTCTACTTAAGTGAATGTGGACAAAAAAATCCACCACCACTTCCTGTAAACAGAGGTAGCCATGACAATAGCTCATGGGATTGGGGCAAGGCCACAGAATTCCAACAGAGTTCTGTTGTCTGGGGGCCTCTGATCTCAATGTATACTCCCTAGTCCCTGGTTTCAGAGGGACTGGCCAATGTTAGCAGGAAGTTGGAGACACTCAGCTCCAAGCCTTTGCTTGAAAGTAGTCCAAAGGCCTAAAAAAATTGGGACAGGAAATAGCTTTCCTTGCCTGGGACTCAGAGTATTTAATGCAGTATTACCATCCATCAGTGGGTCCACACTTTGCAAAGACTTCACCTAGTCCCTAAACCCTGGCATTTGAAAGGGGCTCAGAAAGGGAGATGACTTAAAATGATCCCTCCAGTTGGTGACAGAGCCTAGAACGTCCTCAGGTTTGCAGGGCCCTGTCTATACTGCGTGAAATAAGATAAAGGAGGTTTGTTTGGGAACAAATATGTCCGTTCCCTGTTTCTCTTCAGCCCCTTCTCCTACCCTAAATATTCATTTAGCAAATCTCTACAATTGTATATAGATGAGCTAATTTGTTGGCATACAATCGTTCATAGTATTCCATTTTATTTCATTAAGATTGGTAGTAATGTCCATTCTTACTGATTCTAATAATTTGAGTCTTTTTTCTTTTCAGTTACATCTGCTGGGTTGACTGGTCAATCAATCAACCAATACATCAATCAATCAGTTTATTGATCTTTTTCAAAGTATTAGCTTTTAGTTTCATTGATTTTTCTGGTCTCTATTTACCTAATTTCTTTTCCCTTCTTTATAATTTCCTTCCTTCAGCTTGCTGCAGGTTGGTTTTGCTCTTTTTTTTTTCACCGTAGGAAGGTGAAAGTTTAGATTATTAATTTGAGATCATTCTCCTTGTTGAATTTAGGCATTTACAACTATAAATTTCCTTCCTGCTTTTTAGCTGCATCCCATAAATTTCAGAATGCTGTTTCTTTGTTTTTATTCATTTAAAGTATTTTCTAATTTCCCCTGTGATTTCTTCTTCATAGATTTTTGAATTATTTTCTTGGTGGTGGCTCTAGGGCTCACTATATACATCCTACATTTTCAGAATCAGCTTTAGATTTATAATAACATAAATCCATTTAGAAACTGAGGTGTTACTTCTATGTAGCTCTATTCTTTCCTTTTTTTGGAACTGTCATTGTTATATAAATTACATCTATAAATGTTACAAATGCAACAATACATTTTAATAATTATTTTATATAATTTTTATGCCTTTTAAAGAAGCTAAGAGTAGAAAAGAGGGCAAGTATATATTTATAGCTTTTTAAATGCCACCAGGCTTCACATCAGTCCTTTGTGGTTTCTTCATCTGTTCTTATGGATTCAATTTGCCATCTGGAGTCATTTCCTTAGCCTGATATAGTTTTGCTCTCATGAGCTTCCTTGTGTCTTTATTGGTAAACACATTACATTTCTATGTTACTTGCCCAACAACTATATATGTGTGTGTGTGTGTGTGTGTGTGTGTGTGTATGTGCGGCAGGTGTCCTCAAACTATGGCTCATGGGCCACATGCAGCCCGCCTAGGACATTTATTCAGCCCGCTGGGTGTTTTTGCTGCCGCTGTCTGTCCTGCTTAGCAGCCGACTCATCCTGGGGCCTGCAGTCCAGCCCTCCAACAGTCTGAGGGACAGTGAACTGGCCCCCTGTTTAAAAAGTTTGAGGACCCCTGATGTGTGGCATATATATATATATATATATAGCTTTCTACAATTGCCTTTTAAATTGGTTAATAAAAAGAAGGAGAATAAATATGCATTTATATTCCTTTTATAATTACACAATTACTTTGACTAGTGCTTTTTTTATGTGGATTCAAATAATTGTCTGGAATCATCTGTTTTCAGTCTGAAGAATTTCCCTTGGTATTTCTTGTAAGGCAGATCTGCTAACAACACGTGATATCCATTTTTGTTTTATTTTGTAATGTTTTTAATTCACCTTTATTTTCCAAAGACAGCTCTGCTGGATATAAGATTTTTGGTTGACAGCTATTCTCTTTAAGCGCTTTGAATACTTTATCCAATTGCCTTCTGGCTTCCATTATTTCTGATGAGAAGTCAGATGTTAATCTTATCAGAATTCTCCCATAATCTGAGTTTTTCTCTTGTTGCTTTCAATATTTTCTTTTTGTCTTTGGATTTCAACATTTTTACTATAATGTGTATGTGAATCTCTTTGTGTCTATTCTACTTGGAGTTCATTGAGGTTGCTGAGTATAGGTTAATGTTTTTCAGTAAATTTGGGTAGTTTTCAGCCATCGTTTCTTGTAATATCTTTTCTGCTTGTTCTCACTCTCCTCTCTCAGTACTCCCATTACATGTGTATTGTTGTACTTGATAATACCCCCCATTTCTATGAGTTTTTGTTCATTTTTATCATTTTTTTCTTCTGCTCTTCGGATTTCATGATCGCTATGAAATTATTATTCAAGTTCACCAATTCTTCTACCAATTGAAATGCACTATTGAACTCCTTTAGTTATTTTAAAAATCTTATTTATTGTGCTTTTCACCAAATTTCTGTATGTTTTTTTAAAAATAATTTTTATCTCTTTATTAATATTTTCTATTTCATGTGGCACCACTTAAGCTTGATTCTTTTAAGTTCTTTGAACATATTTACAACTGTTACTTTTAAATCTTTGGTAAATCAAACATCTGCTCACTCTCACAGGCAGTTTCTGATGCTTCCTGTACAGGCGATACTTTCTTATTTCTTTGTATGTTTCATACATTTTTGCTGGAATCTAGACATCATAAATAACGTATCATAGCACCTCTGATGCTAATCTTCCCTTTTGGAGCTTGTTCTTTACTTGTTTCATGATTTTCTAGAGTATCTTGCTGGAGTTCAACCCCCTCCCTCCCCCACACATCATGAAGCCTCTGAAGTTGTTCCTTGGGAGCATGGCTTTGTCTCTCTAGGGTGACAGTGGTTTTTGCAGGACTGTCATTGCTTATCTCATTCTATGATCACACTCAACTGTTAAGCTCCACTAATCGTCAGCTGATTTCCTTGTTGTTTTCAACAATACCCTGGGACATACATTTCTTTACACACTGATCCAATCAAAACCAGCCTCCTTTGAATAGTCTCTGTGTGTCTGAGATTTGGTGTAACTCTTAGGAGGGCTTTTCCCATCCACTTCTTTTTCTGATTCTCCCCAGGAAAATGGTTTACAGATGCAATGAAACCATCAATTTCCTTTCAACTGCCTTTCACCACAACCTCTAATGTTTTTGAGAGTGTTGTTAGGCTTGAGCTTCTCCATACATGGTTGCAAATGAAGTCACTTCCATGGAGCTTCTCACGCTATCATGCATGAAGTAGAAGTCAAAAAGATACTGTCTTGTGATAGCTTTTAGAAGCTTCATTATCTTGTCTTTCATGTTTAGGCATATGGTTCTTCTGAATTTGACTTTTTGTATATGATGTGAGGTAGGGATCGAGTTTCCTTTTTCACCTGTGTTGAAGAGATTGTTCCTTCTTCATTGGTCAATGGTTTCTTTTGTCATAACTCAAATGTTCAAATACAGCTGAGATTGTTTCTACACTTTCTATCCTGTTCTACTGTGTTAATTAATGACGTTTTGTGATTAAGGTTTTATATATAACGTGGCCATTCTTACCCTCTTGTGTATCCATACAAAATTTAGAATTATTTTGTTAGTTTCCACAAACAAACCTATTGTGTTTTGACTGGACTTGCATTGATTCATTCTTTAGATTAGTTAAGAATAAACTTGTGAACATGGTCATTTCTCCTTTTATTTTAGGTCAAGGGTCGGGAAAACATAACTAGTGGGCCAAATATTTCCCACTGCCTGTTCTTGCATGACTCTAGAGCTTTCATTTGTAAAGTGTTGCTTAAAAAAAAGAATATGTGAAAGAGATCCAGTTGCTAGATTTTGATATATATTATTTTCAGATTTTTGTATCTATGTTCAGATAAGATTGTCTTATAATTTTTCTTTCTTGTGATGCTCTTGTTGAATGCAGGGTTTTAATATCAATATTATGAGATCCTGGGATAAAACCCACTTGGTCATGGTGTATAACTTGTTTGATGTGTTACTGGATTTTGTTAGGGTCTTATTGAATATTTTTGCATTAATATACATTAGTGATATTGGTCCGTAATTTTCTTTCCTTGTTGGGTCTTTTCCTGGTTTGGGGATCAAGGTGATGTTTGCTTCATGGAATATGTTGGGTAGTCTTCCTTCCTTTTCTATATTTTGGAAAAGGTTAAGTAGTATAGGTACTAGTTCCTCTTTAATCTGAATTTTTTTTAAAAGAAATGTGTTATTTTGTGGAAATTGCAGGAATAATTCACAGCTATGTTTAACAGTTTTCATTGCTTCCAAATCATTCTCAAAGCCCATTAATTCCATTCCATCTTACTCTTGATAAGGCTTGAGTAGATACAGAAAAAGTCTTTAGTAACCATCTTTTCCTAAACCCACAGCTATGTATAAGGCTATCATTAAGTTCTGGATCTTGTGAATCACTGAGAAATCAATCACATTATGTCTAATTTTTACACAACCGAAAGAAAGCCACCATGCTTTTACAGATGTGGAAATAACATTCAGTAAGATTAATTGAACAAATTAAGAGTTTGAGTCAAGATTCAAACACAAATTCTTTGTCTCCAAAGCTTATGATTTAAATACAGTTAGCATCTATACTGATAATTTGGGCATATTTAGACTCCCAAGTTATGGTCATGTGTGTTCATTTTTTCTGTATGTTCTAATACACCTTGGTAAGTAAGAGATGGGAGAGGAGTGTGTTCCTCCTCCCAACCAAATTTTTCAATTTGCAGATTTACAAATTCCTGACTTTTTTTGTATTCTAATCCAAAGTCTTCATTTTTTTCCCCTTTCTTTTTCCTAACACAAAACTGTAGTTTGAAAGAACTGACTTTCCCAGAGTCATACACTACTTTGCTGCAGAGCCTGGCCTTAAAATACCCTCCTGTACCCAAGTGCAGTTCCGTGACTAACTCAGAGCTACTTTCATTTCTTCTCATGATTTTTTTAAAAATCTTTAGTAAAATTTATTTCCCCTTTAGAATTTTTAATTTTCCCAGCATATGTCTGTGCAACATCTTCTGTTAATATTTCCATTCATTGGTTAAAAATATATAAAAGGATGTCAGATATTAAAAAAAAACTTAGTGATAACAGAATCAAATCTATCTTTTTATTAAATGATAGTTGTATACATTAATGCAAAGCCCTTTTATCTTCTCATGAATTAAAAAAAAAGAACCCAGGGCTCAGTCTTTCTCTATGCTCTGCATAAGACTGCGATGAATTCTCGAAGAAATAAAAGTAGACTTTACATTCAATCCCACAATCCCTTTATTAGGTCTACCCAGAAGAAAAAAATTATTTTACCACAAGGACATTTGCACTAGAATGCTTATTGCAGCTCAGCTCACAATTGCCAAGATGTGGAAGCAACCCAAATGCCCCTCCACCCATACATGGATTAACAAACTGTGGCATATGTATACCATGGAGTATTTTTCAGCCATAAGCAAAGATGGAGACTTTACATCTTTTGTATTTACCTGGATGGAGTTTGAGCACATTCTTCTTAGTAAAGTATCACAAGAATGGGCAAAGAAAGTATCCAATGTACTCAATACTAATGTGAAACCAATATATAAATGACTACAAGCCCACATAAAGAAAAACACAAGTATACACTAGTAAGGGGAAAGGGGAGAGGAGGAAGAGGGGAGGGAGGAGGAGGGAAGGTGATTGGTAAGATCTCACCTAATGTGCATAAGGTGAGGGTGTTCAGCATGCCCCTGGGGTGAAAGGCTCAAATACAACTTGAACTTTACCTTAGAAATGTAAACAATGTAACCTAAACATTTGAACCCTCATATTAATCTGAAAAAAAAGAAAAGAGACTGAGAAGAATAAACAAAGCTTGTACAATTTGTCCTAAACCTAAATTCATCTCATTCCGTATTCCCATAATACTCTTATGAACCACTACCATTAGTCCTTGTCTCAAAATAATGGATTTCTGTTTGTGTTCCATCTCCCACTAGGTTGTGTGATTAAGGATAGTATTGTGTCCTTCTTGCTCTGTATTCAAACAACCCTATTGCCCAAGATCATAATAGAAACTCAGCAAACATTGACCTAATTGTTAATTTAATTTACTCAGTCAAAAAATCAGATCAAGATGAACATTTTAAGTTAGAATTTTCACAAATGAATTTTTGAAAGCATAGAATCAAGCCAATTAAAAGATAAAGCAACACTGACAATTGGAAAGCAACATTGGGTTAGGAAATGCCTGTTCTTGCCCTCAGCTTTTCTACAAACTAGGCACTATCATATATATGTGTATACATACATATATATATTTCTTTATTGCAAAGGAAAAGGTTTAAGATGATAGTTGAATATACAAGAAAAAATCTTTGATGGAAAATATTCTCTTGGCTCAGCACCTGTGGCTCAAGCGGCTAAGGCACCAGGCACATACACCTAAGGTGGTGGGTTCAAATCTAGCCTGAGCTTGCCAAACAACAATGATGGCTACAACCAAAAAATAGCTGGGCATTGTGGCAGGCACCTGTGGTCTTGGTTACTTGGGAGGCTGAGGCAGGAGACTCGCTTGAGCCCAGGAGTTGGAGGTTGCTGTGAGTTGTGATGCCAAGTCACTCTACCCAGGGGGACAGCTTGAGGCTCTGTCTCAAAAAAAAAAAAAAAAGTGAGACCTCGTCTCTACTAAAAAATAGAAACAGAAAAAGAAAAAATTCTCTTCATTTTTTCTTGGACAATTTTTTACTCAAAAAATGAGTCAAAGCCTACTTAATAAAATACACAATACACCTTTTATCAAACTCTGACAAGACAAGAACTGCCTCAACTTGATCAAACATCTATGAGAATCCTACAGCCTTAAAATATTCCCACTGAAGCCAGGAGGAAGCCAAGGACACCACTATCAAATCATTGATTCCCTATGCATTTTAGATGTGTCATGCTATCTCCTCATTTCTGTTAACCCTCCATGCCTTTTGTTTGATTCATCAAATTTTCTTTGGTCCACTTTTTCTTCAATCTGTTTGAAATTTTATATTCTATTTCAATTCATTATGTGGTTCCGAATGAATACTCATACTTCTACTTTAAACATCTTATCTAAGGTTTCATTGTTCTCCCATATTCAGGATTTGTAACCCTCAGGACTAGACAAGAAGTTTAGTAACATTTAGCTCTTTCTTGACACCTCCATGCCCCAAATGCTTACATCAGTGTTCTGGAATTTTAACCCCAAGTTTTCCATCTTTCTTCCAGAAACACATTGTTTAGACATTCTAATTTCCTTGCTTACTGGTTCTACACATACTTTACTTCACATCTTCCTCTTAGGTTTTGCTCATTTGTTTTCTCCTGACTCAAAAACATCTAAGCTTTCACTGCAGGCAACAACTCCTGTCAAGCTGCCTTGAACAGGACCTGCTTCAGGTTCAGTTTGATTGGGAAGGGCTTTCTCTAGGCCCTTTCTCCCTTCATGTGGTCTTTTTCCTCTCCTGTAACATTTCTTTGGTCACAGAATTCAGAGTTATTTCCCCCTCAAAGATCTGAGGACATGTACCATTGTGTTTTCACATTCATTGATGCTGACTGGTAAAAGGTAATGTCAGCCTAATTCTGCTTTCCTTTTAGATCGCGTCTCTCAGGCAGCTTCTGGAATTTTCTCTTCACCATGCTTCATACTACCAAATCTGTGTTATTTTGTATCTTGCTCACAATTCAGGTCTTTCTTCAGTCAGGGGAAATCATTAGCCATTATTTCTTTGTATATCACTCTCATCCTCTTCTTAGAACTCCTGTGTTTGATGTGGCCCAGCTTATGAATCCTCAGTGTGACTGATCTGTCCCACTGTCTATCTCACTCTTGCCCTATTCTGGGGCTCACTTTGCCCACGTGTCTACTTTACTGATTTGCTCCTCAGTCCTTTCCATTCTGTGATTCATGCCATCAACATGCTTTTGGATTACAGCAGCTCTGTTTTCATTCCAAGTATCTCTAATTGGCTTTTTATGTAAGTGCATACTACCATTTGGGGATGTAGCTTCATCCCTCATCTCTCTGAGGATAGTAATTATACTCTTTAAGAGTCTTTCACTGAATCTTCTATTAATTTATTTCCTTGGATGTAACATTTTACTTTTCTTTTTCTTTCACTGTGTCTTCTTTTCTAAAATGTTTGGTGGTTGTGCAAAGCTTCATCTATGGGGTGAAAAAACGTTGGGGGAGGGAGACCCAGGGAGACTGCTGGCTTATTTTAGCAAGCACAGAGCCACTGAACACACGTGTATCTTTGATAAAGCATAAAAAAGCGGAAAAGTCTGGCAGTACTTGTGGTTCAAAGGAGTAGGGCACCCATATGCATGAGGTGGTGGGTTGAAACCCAGCCCCGGGCCAAAAGAAAAAAAAAAAAAACCGCAGGAAAATAAAAGCAGAAAAGTCTAGAGAGGCAGATAGGCAACTCTGTCAGAGTCCTGAGCTAGGGCTTGGGGGCTCATTCCTGGCAGTACAAGGTAGAGGTTCTAGTTGAGATGGGAGGAGAGGAGGGTGGGGCAGAAATGGGACTTGAGTTGAAGGTGGGGGAAAAGCAATATTTAGCAGAAGCCTAGATGGGAGAAAGGGAGGCTGGCAGCAGGTAATAGGTTAGTGTGCAATGTGGATAAAGAACACGGGAAGCCCTTGCCCACAGGTGCCAAAGGAGGTCTGCATGAAGTGCAAAGCTGAGCTAGGCATGGGTCTGAAACTCATACAGGGACAGGTGCCTGACCTTGGCTCCATCAGGATGGCCGCACACTCAGAGGCATGGGGCGGCTCCTGGTGGTGCACCTCAGGTGGGGCTGCGGAGGTGTGGGGGCCCTGCTGTGCATTTCTGGTAAGAGGCAAGGATGGGGTCGGCCCGGTTTCTAGCTCTACACGATAGCCCGGCTGTGTAAATCTGGTTCTCCACGGAGGCCAGAGCCCCTGTAGCAGCCTGCCCCACTGCCGTGGCCTCACCGTGCCCAGTGACTCTTTTCCACATGACTGCCTCTTTCTGAAGCCTGAAGTGCCTCTGTGTAAGCCAGGGTCTGACATCTCATGGGTTTCACATAAGCAATGGGTTTGGCTCAGAGGGGACCTCTGTTTCCACTGGGCCTTCGTGGTCCACAGCAGAGCAGCCCGGCTCTTCAGGCTGCCCATCTGATGCTTGATTAGAGGCCATGAGGCGCCACCACTTGGAAGGCCTTTGTCCCTCCGTGAGGAATCTGATCCCACTGCGGTGGAATTCCCTGAAGCTGGCTCTGGAAGTCTGAAAATCAAGAGTCACTTCTAGGAAGCGAAGCCCAAGGAGCCAGGAACCCAGATGCTGGCCCTCCGCAGTGCCTCTTGCATCAGGCTCCTAGGAAAAGTCAGAAGGAGACTCAATCATCTTGGTCTTAATTACTTTTCTAAGGTCCATTATAATTCCAAAACATTCTTTGAGGATAACCAGCACACATCTCTCATTTCAGGTGAAGAAAATGCAATCTCGAAATGACTTCAGATAAAATTTAGTCACATTTAACATGACTGGCTGAGGATATGCAGGTCAGCAGGTACCTAATCCTACATAATGTGTCCTTTGACAATACAAAAGTCATCTTCTCATCAAAAATTTTGCAACCCTTAAGCTATTTATCAGACTGAAACAAATAACCTTTCTTGTGAACATAGGGTCTATAAAAATATTGCCATCTAATGCATGCAATATCATTAAGAGAGAGGGGGATACTGAGTAGACAATATTCTTGATGACTTTATCCCCAATTACTTTCCACACAAGGGAGTCATATAATACAGAATTTCCAATAGAAAGTTTAGGAAGGCTCTGACATGATGGTTTGAATTTCCTCCATGCTATTCCCCCAAATAACTGGAGAGTTTCATTAACCCCATCCCAACTACCTGAGGGGGAGGGGGAGTTACAGTCTCTCTGCCATGGAGTTAAATGATAAGCTGTGCATTATGAAAGACTACATGACCATATAACCTTGTGTTTCTCTATATGCCTCTCTAGCTTTATCAGAAACTGTCAGCATATTACAGATTACAATCTTATCCTACAAAATGGTGTTTACTTTTGAGTGGATGGATTTTATTGTCAAAACATTATCACCTAAATAACAGCTTTTCTCATTTCATACTATGGTCCTTTTTTTTTTGTAATTTTTTTAATTAAAAGATAGCTGCATACATCAATACAAACATGGGGTACAGTGTAGTGTTTTCACACACATTCTGAAATACTTTCATCAAGGTGGTTCACATAAATTTCATGTCATTTGCATAGTCATTGTGTCAAAACATTTACATTCTAGTTCTAGAAAAGTTCAC